>JBBPOS010000335.1:0-33476 GCA_038091575.1 Leccinum subgranulosum
AAGGTTTCGGTTCGGTTGCATGGAAAGTGGCTGAACAAAAAAGTGGTCCGGTTCCGGTCCTTGCCAAAAAAGGCAAAAAAACCGGACCAGACCGGACTTTAAAACACTATGTTTGAATCAGTTTCCCCCGTGTGCACTGGCAACATGGATGAATAGATGCACGCGAGGGCCAGCGCCCGGTCAGCCTTGACCACTGGCACGTTGCAAAGTTATCAGATGCGGATGTAAGCCTAAGTCTAGCCTACTGGCCTGCCTTTCTTTGATCATTGCAATGATCTCACACACGTTTTGAGAGTTCTCGACCTCGAGGTGCGTTTCGTGCACGGATTGTAAGATTTCATTCAACGGTTCATTCAAGCCTTCCGGCGGCCCTGCTTCTTGTTTTACTATTGGCGCTTATCTTCAGGAACGATTCCGAACGAGGCCCAGATGAGGGTTTCGAGTCCACTAGAAGTTGGTCTAGGCTATTGATTTCCATGTTCCATGCTATCTTTCTGACGCCAGACGCCACGCACACAGGAACTTGAAGTCTCTGCCCAAATAACCTTATCCGCCGTTAACGCGATGATTTACTGGCGGCTAAGTCACGCAGATGCGGATGCCATCTGGATATCGGTTCATTAAGGGTCCATATTTCCATATTTTGCGTGTTACGCTCCACACACAAGATGACCTGCAGGCACAACGACGACAATGCCGAGCACTTGATGTGCAATAGTGGGTAGTACCTACTTCGTGCCGTGTATGACAGCCGCCCGCTGGATCCCGTTATATAGTCTGCCCAAGGGTTGCAAACGAAGACTCAAGCGACCCTTTGCTCCACCATGATCCACCTGCTATTTTCCCTGCTCTATCTCTCCCACGTCGTCCAGGGAACTAGCACCAATACGACGAGCTCTACCTGCCCGGAGCTGGATGGATCGTATCGTAGCATCTGGAGTATATTGGGGACCTGCGCGCTGACCTTGGGGATTTGCCTGTGGCATACAGTCCATTCTAATGTGCCAAAACCCGGACAAGAGTTGTTAGTAACCTTGGGAAAGCACGCGGGATACGTCATTTTGGGCTTCCTCGCCCCAGAGTTTCTGCTCGGGCGAGCGGCTCAACAATGGTTTCAGGCTCGTCAAAGAGTCATAGATTTTCATTGTGCGATCTCTTATATAATTCGTTGATTTCGCCTGACCAGATCTTCAGATCAAGGATACAAATGGTCCATGACACATGGCCATTTCGCAGAAAACGGTGGCTTTGTTTATTGTCATAGGGAAGGACATGTGGAGGTGATCGATGCCCTCGAATTTCTCAATCTCTGCAAGGAAGGCAAAATCATGAACCCGCTTGTCACAGAGCACGAAATCGAGGACAGGAGCAAATCAGATGCTGTATCGAAAGCCATTTTCGCTATTCAATTACTTTGGTTTATGTTACAGGTTGCTGCCCGCCATTTCATCGGGCTCGCGGTTACACTCGTGGAGCTTGACACTCTTTGTATGGCTGTGATTGCCATATCTTATCTCCTACTGTGGTGGAACAAGCCGCTTAATGCTAGATCTCCTCATATTCTCTATGAGAGCCAGGAAGTAAGGGTGTATTCGCGAGAGGAATTGTAGGCATTACATTGATGCGGGTGACGCCTTGCTGATATGGGATGCATCATGCAGATCGAGAGCATGGGAGCCACAACCTTGCTTTCTCTATAGACTATTCATGTCCTTCCAGCGATTTACAAGGAAGGCGCAGTCAACTAAAGACAACGAGAAACCATTCCTGGAGGCTACAGAAGTTCGTGTCCTTGATTCTAATTTACTGCTTTTTGTAGCTAAACGATAGTCAAGCATAATAATTACTTAACGCGCAAACTGAAGGTTATCAACAAAGCCATCCAGATGAGGCTCAACGACAATGCGCCTACTGTTGCCTTTTCGATCGCGTGGTGTGTTCTAGGTGCACTACACCTGACTGCATGGTACTATGAATTTCCGACGGAGAAGGAGATGTTAATATGGCGTGCTGCAGCTCTCGGGTTGACAGCGAGTGCGCCCATCTGTATGGTTTTGGCAGTACTATCAACGCCGGGGATGGATCACGAGAAAGTATACTCAGCGGTTACCTATTCTCTGCTCTGTTTCGCTATTGTATGTCGTGTGACGCTCGCGGTGCTGATGCTCCTCAGCCTGCGTGCGCTGCCTTCTTCGGCTCACCAGACCATCTCCTGGGTTGACTATATCCCTCATCTCTAGGTTATCTTCCTCACCGAGAGCATCCCACCAAACATGCACTCTACCATCATGTCCTCCCTATTTCTAGAAGTGCTGTGCGCCCGTTCATGTTTTACTCGTACATACTTGTCATATTCTGCGTCGTCGCGAGTGATTGATGTATTATCCGAATACCCCCATGGACAAGCTGATCGAGGCTACATATCTTCAGTCAGCAAGAACATATTGTCGTGCAATGTCACACTACAACCATAATCACTCACCTAGCAATATTAAAGTCTTCAGCAGAGGTATTGGAGCCCAGGTCAGGCTAACTATGCCGTTGCATGCGTACCACGCTCTGAGATGGGACTGAGGAACAGGTAGGAACTTTGTCCGACGAGACTTTTAACTTTATGTGTTGGCAAGAAATCTTCTCTGTATCCATCACCTCTCCCCGCGAACATGCGAAGCTCAATCATCAAGTAAAGAGCTGAACGGTGCGTTGCCGCATCAGGCTGGTTCCCCAGCGGCGCATTAACCCCAACATGTTCCGAAGCCAGCCAAGGTCGATTGCATTGAATGAATCCCTACTCCTGTCTTCGAACCTCAGGCTCTCCGACGTGCAAATCGTTCTTCCAATGCCATATAGACATGTGTTAACGTTGTGCCGGTTGGACGAATCTTGGCAACGATGGGACAGGATACCAGGGACTCCCTTTCCTTCCTTCACCGGAGTCTCGGTCCGCAAGACGCCGCTCAGGAGCGTCAACTTGGAACCGAAAGGCAGGAACGCAATTATGCAGGCGGGCGTCGCCAAGGAGGGTTGCGTCCGACATGTCTGAAACCAATGGAGCAAGAGAAGCACGGCAGGGAATTAGATTTGTGTTCCGGAGGCCCTGGAAGGTTCCATCAGACGATGTGGAGATTGTGGGAAATCAGAAGCCAATCTCAGGACCAAGGATGTCGATGGCTTTGTTGGTTTCCGCCAAGGGTTTGGCGAGAGGTACGCAGCAAGCTATGGGCAGTGTGATGACACCCTGGTGGTTAGTACCCTAAGTTTGGCCTACTCACCAGGTTGACCACTTTTTTTTTTTTTCAAAATAATGTACTTCTTACAATACCACATGAGAAGCCTGATATATTTTCGGGTTCCACGAAGCTGAACGAACCCATTCACTCATGGTAAGCGGTAGTATGTGTGGTCTTTGTGAAAGAGGCCAGGACCAGATTTGGACGACTGATATGGAGACGGGTCTAGTGCGCTACCCAGAGAAAAAAGATGGTGACCAGCACCAACTCATTTCCGCCTACACTTGAGGGTGATGACGTGAACCAACAGACATAGTCGATTGTGATTGTGGTAAGCTCCTTCCGTCTCATTGCGTCTGGGATCACCATAATTTTTAGACTTGTGCTCGTTCCTGGAACGCAAACACGGATGCAGACCCACGCTGACCCCGATAACGTGTAATGGATGTACGGACCGAGATAAAAATGCGATGTCAGTGGGGGGACATAAGTTGGAGGAACAGCCATCACGATGGATCAGCTCCGTTTGGATGACAAGTAGATCAGTGGATCATAATTTGTCACTAGCAATCTTCGGAGACAGACAATCCCCGGATGCGATGAGCTGACGTGGGGATGTGGCTCGCAATTTCCCGAACCAAGCATCTTGATAGGACTGCGTTGAAAATATAAATATTCCGAGTCACAGGACCAGGATGTCAGTCAGGAACTACGCCGCGACATGCAGTGCGCGCGCGGCCACGACGCTGGGACGGAACAAAACCGAGTGAGGTACAGAGAACACTATCGCCAAATGCCGAAAAAGACCTGCCACCACGGCCGCCGGATGCCCTGTGCACTTTTTTCGTATCCTTGGACCAGCCGTTCGTAGTGTCTGGGAATCGACGCGGGCTCCAGCGTCTTTTTAGACAAGGGGTACTGTGAACGCGGGTTGAGAAGGCATAGCGAATGCAGAGGAGAGGCCCAACCTTGTGCCGTACGTCGTCGTCCAACAGTGCTTTCGCGGATCGTACGGCGCCGGGGGTCAAGCGGGGATGGGCGGCGAGCGCGTGGAGAAATTTTTTGAGCTGGAGGTTTGGACGGAAAGGATCCGTTGGCCAAGCAGCTGCAATGGATTTGAGCTTCATTGACGGTAGGATGCAAGGAACTTTGAATGAGACTCCGACGAAACCTTCGCGGAAACACGACCAAGGCGGACGCCGCGACTTCTTCAATGCGCCTTCGCCCGCGGACGACGCCGACCACAGCGACCACGCCAATCTCCGTGCCATCAACAGAGTATGTACCTCGATCAGTTTGATGCTGGTCCGTCTATTTGTGTTCTCCGCGGTTTTATCTTGATGGAGAAATCTGACACGAGTACGCTTCTTAGTTGCTACTGAGTACATACATAGCCTGTCCTGACGACACTAACTCGCTCGGTAATTCCGTGTTTGCCGGATGTGAACATGTGCAATACTCTGCCACATTAATCCGGGTGGAGATTCAGGTTTTGCTACAAAGAACGCATATCCAGGGTGTGTTTCATTTTCGTCTTTTTTTCATTTTTATACATGACGGATCATTGCGAATGCCAGCGGGTGAAAGTTGTGAAAGCTCGGCTTCTTTCGGGCACGGAACTTCGAACTCGGAGATGAAGATATGCGGCGTCATCATTGGTAAGGTGGCCGGATCTTTGTCTCCTTGGTTCCTTGGTTGCCGAAGTGAGCTCGACTCCTTCGCTCCCGTTTTGCGGCTGGTAAGGACGGTGTGTTCGGGTTTTCCCCTTGTCGTAGTCGTTTCAACCATGCCATGACACCAAATGCAGGTAAAAGGATGCCACAGTGTGGTATGGACAGGTCGGCTTTTTCCATTGCGCTCACGTTCAGTTATTTGACATGGGCAACAGTGTCCGGGTTTGTCAACTGTTATTTTTTCGCCTTGGGCTGAGACTGCGAGGCGACGTTGGCTGTACAAGCGTGTTTTCCGTATCGTCGAGTATTTTAGTTCTAATTTGTGTATCATGATTCGATTACCATCGGACGAGCCTGGATATGATACGACCTGAACATCGCTCGTGATGATGTTGAACATGGCAGAGTCTCGCTTCTAACGTGGCCCTTCATACTGCCATAATTAGCCCGCGAGCAAGCGCTCGTCCCCTTCGAGGGTCATGCACGATGCACACGCGGCGTTGCGCCCCACTCACTTCCACTGCCCGCCCGCCCTCCACGAATTATTCCTTCCTTCAATATGGGCTGCTGTGGCGAACCGGCTACCAAGGACGACCAGAACACTAACCGACCGCATTCCAGCGCCGTCGATGGTATCGTTCAGCAACAACCCGGGCCCCAGGTGTCCCCGCAGATGTACGAAAAGCCTGCGCTTTTGACACCTACGCCTTCACCAGCCGGGCCTTCGCCACCGCCACCGAGCTTTTATCCCGGTAACAGCTACCAGCAGTCAGTGGTGTACGGCGCACCTGTTTCGCTGGCGCCAGGTTCCCAGTGGGGTTTTGGGTCGGCGCCTTCACCGCCTCTTCCGCCTAGCACCGTACAACAAGGTATGTACGCAAAACATAGACCGGTCCCTTTTTTTTCTCCAAGTTTCGCTCGTCGTCGTCTGACTGACCGGCTGCAGGGAACGTGATGACGACGACGCCGTTGTACCAGCCCAGTCCTGTCCACATACCACCCCGACATGCGTCGACGTCGCCATCCCTTGCAGCAAGTATGAACATGGCCATGTCAACGCAAAGGAATGAGAACAACGCAGGAAGTGCGTTCGACGAGGGCCGCATGTCGATATCCATCGATTTCGGTGCGTATTCGAGTTCCTGGGCACCGCCCTGTCCCTCCGGCGCCTGATCCTGACGTGCGCCCCCCTTCCCCTTGTCTCAGGAACTACATTTTCTGGCGTGGTGAGCACAACGGGCTTCTCGGGCAGCGAGTTCGTTTAGGCGATGGGTTAACCGTGTTTGAAAGGCGTATGCTTCGTCGCGCATCGCGTCCGGCACGATCCAGCAGATTCTGCACTGGCCAGGCTCTTTCGAGACGTTTCGCAAAGTGCCGACGTGTTTATTGTACGACGAACACGGACAGGTCTTGGCGTGGGGACTTGAAGCTAAGAATGCGAGCCCCATGTTGGGCACGGTCCGATGCGAATGGTACGTCAGTGTACCTTTCTTTCTTTTGGCCGGCTGTGACGTGCCGGGATGTTCTTTTACCCTTGGTTTCCATCAGGTTCAAACTGTTCCTCGAGCCGCGTGCATTGCGCGACGAAACCACCATCGACCCGCGCTTACCGCAACTTCCGGCAAGTTCCCCGCCTCGTCGCGCTGTCACCTATGCGGTATCTCACTTGTCTTACTTGTTTCTTCCCTTTTTGACAGCCGGGCAAAACGGCTATGATTTTGATCGTCGACTTCCTGACATGTCTGTGGGAGTACGCGAAAGAAGAAATCACCCGAGAGATAGGAGCGGTCGCAGATCTAAGTAGGCCTCGCACTTGTCCGCGTGGCAACCCGCTGACGGCCAATAGACGCCGCCGACGTCGTGGTGACCTGTCCTGCGGCGTGGGATGCCAAAGGGTGTGATCTCATGCGTTCAGCTGCCATCGAAGCCGGGCTTGTCCAATCGGCACACGCGGGAGATATTAACTGGCGTGATCGCCTGCGCATCATCACGTAGGCCCACAGTTATTCCGTCACAGCCTCTTTCCTATTGTTCTTGACTTGACTATTTTAAGCGAACCCGAGGCAGCTGCAGTACATTGTGCCCGATTAACGGACCTCCACAAATTGCGTCCGAGCCAAAACTTTATGATTTGTGATGCGGGAGGTGGCACGGTCGTAAGTATAGCTTCTTCCTTCTCGTTCTTTCTCGTAAAGCGTGTAACTTGGCGGCCGCAAAGGATCTAGCGTGTTACAAGATCATTGGACAGGTCGGGAAGAACGGGAATCTGGAGATTGCGGAAATGTGTGCTCGGTCGGGGGCGAACTGTGGCTCGCTCTTTTTGGATCTCAGATTTCGAGAGCTGGTCAAGACGCTGTTGGCTGACCACCCTGCACACTTGGACGCGGCGAGTCTGGCATATTTCATGCACTCGTTCAGTCAGACGGACAAACTTACGTTCAAGGGAGAGGGCGACGACGGTAGGGCGTTTTTGTTGGTTGGTTGCATTGAAATCTGATTGCAAACAACCCCCAGAGACATACTTCCATTTTATGTGCTTCAACGTTCAGGACCCGCATGATCCTTCTGTTGGTTTGATCAATGGTGAACTGGCCATACCTGGGATTCTGATTCGACGGGAAGTTTTTGACCCTGTGGTCAATCGAGTATGTGGCGGAGGTGGCGTTGCTAGGGATGACGATGATGTGACTAACGGAATCTGTAGGTCCTGGAGATGATCGAGGAACAGGCAAGCAAGATTGAGCAACGGATCGATGCGCTGCTTCTCGTGGGAGGGTTTGCGGGAAGCGAATACCTTTTCCGCAAGGTGGAGGCAAGTTTCCGTGTGCCAAGGGGTATTCGCAAACGATTAAATGAAAAAGAGCAGGGCAGGTTCTCTGGCAAGATTAAAGTGATCGCACGGCCATTTGATGCTGATACGGCGACCGTGCGAGGTGCCGCGCAGTACGGACTTTCGCGCCAGACGATTGTGTCAACGGTGATCGCTCCACGGGCGTATATTATGAAAGTGGGCGTGGTCATGTTCGCGTAAGTGGGGTGACGGGCTAAAAAGTGCGACAGGTGAAGCTTCCGGCGGAGACCGAGGATTGGCTGAAGCGACCGGCGTACATCAAGGAGAACAATGCCAGCGTGCCGATATGCGAAAACCGGTAATGAATTTTTTTTCCGTTCCGTGCTGAATTGTGATTTGGTGATGGCGCAATTAGGCTGCAATACTTGGTGATGAAGGGTGCGATCCTGCGAAAGGGGTAAGTCTTTATTTTTGTTTTTTTTTCCCCATGGAGTGGGGCTGATGTGATCCGGGAATGTACAGCCAACGCGTGAAGACCAAGTTCTGGTGCGGAACGTGGTCGTGCTGTGGGCGTGTGGATCAGCCTAATTTTTCTTTCGCCATAGCAAATTCTCACAGAACAGCCATGGTAAGTGGTCGTGATGGGATGGACGACATGATGACGTATGGTTCGTAGATTGCCATTTCGTGGCAGTCTTGTACACGTCCGAGTCGGACAAGGTGATGCGATATACAGATGAGGCAAGGCTCCTGACACGTCACGGGCATCTCAAGTGACGTTTTATGCCATAGGGCGAAACGACGGAACTCTGCCAATGGACTGTGGATCTAAGCTCGTTGCCCACGTTCCAGCAGAACGCGAGCACGGCAGCGCCACACGGCTTCTATACAGGTGCGTGGGGGTGACGTGGAGGGTCAGGATCACACTGATGGCATTGACAGAATTTGAGCTTGGGCTGGAGATGGACAGCGCGGAGGTGCGGGGGGTGCTTTTCTACGAAGGGCAAGAGTGGAGCCGGGTCGTGTTTGATTTTCTGAATTAGTACTGTGAGGAGGGGTTTGGTTCAATAATGAGATCTCTGGAGTATTTTTACCAGATCGGACCTGAGTGTAACTTGTTCGCCGGACTTGTCCGCCACGTTTCCTCGGACAACCCCGTCCACCGAACGCGTCTTGTCTCCCGCTCCGAATACTTATATAAATTCTGTCACCAACAAGGCCATGCCAGACTCTCACCGCACACATCATGCATCTTCTCCTCCCACCTCGTCATATCCCCCAATTCCTCAACTGGGCACAGACTTTTGAGTGCGCCCCACACGCACTCTTCGAGCCAGAGGACATTCACCATTGTCGACAAGTACTCGACCTCGCTCGTCGGGAGCGCACCGTATGCCGTGCGGTCGGCGTCGGTCACTCGCCCAGCGATCTGCCATGCACCTCCGGATACATGCTCCGTACCACCAGACTCGACCGGATCCTTGAGGTACGCCGATTCCGCCTCCTCCTATTGTGCTTACACATACGATCTTTCTTTCTTCCACCAGGTCAACACCGAGAAACGCTACGCCGTCGTCGAGGCTGGCATCACTCTCCACGCCCTGCACGCCGCGCTCGCTAAGCACGGCCTCGCCATGAGCAACGTCGGCTCCATCTCCGACCAGACGCTCGGTGGCATCATCACCACCGCGACGCACGGAACAGGCATCAATTACGGCGTGATCTCCACTCACGTCATCGCCCTGTCCCTACTGCTGGCAGACGGCACGCGCGTAAGCTGTTCCCGCCAGGAGCGACCCGATCTCTTTCTCGCTTCGATTTGCGGCCTCGGCAGCACCGGTCTTATCTTGACCGTCACGTTGCAGGTCGAGCCTGCGTTTCGGCTCAGGGAGGTCCGCCAGACGCTGACGTTTCAGGAATGCGTCCGACGGCTGGACGGCCTTGTTCAGGCGGGTGAGCATGTTCGGATATGGTGGTACCCGGCCGCGGATGCCATGCGTGTCTTTTCGGCCGAAAGGTCTACAGAGGTAAGTAAGCTCGGGCCGTTCCGTCCGCTTACTACCCCCCCTCCCCTCCTCCTTCATTCCACCACATCAATTGCTTATCGTTCCGGCCCCCTAGCCAATACGTCCCGAGGCGAGTTGGCTGTGGGATACCCTTTTAGGTTTTTACGTGCTCCAATTCGTGCTCTTTTTGGGTTGCTTCTTTGGTTTCTTCAACGTCTGGGCAACGCGCTTCGCGGCATGGCTCGTCAAGGACGACCAGGTCGCAGTCGACGAGAGCTATCACATATTCAATCTCGATATCAGAGTGAGTCATCACGCGGGTCCGGTAATCTAAACCAATCCGGAAAACGTTGCTTACCACTCTCTTTCACAAGATGCGTCAACACACGACGGAATGGGCCATACCTTACGAAAACACGAGACGTTGCCTGCAAGACCTCCATTCCTGGCTATCTGGGGAATTCGCGGATCCTGACGGCTTGCGACCGCATTTTCCGATCGAGATCCGGTTTTCGGATGCTGATGACATTTGGCTGAGTCCCAGCTATGGTCGGAAGACGTGCTGGATTGGCATCGTGCATTACAAGTGGGCGCCTCTTCCCTAATTTTGGTCCTGTTCTGACGTGCTTCGTCATTGCCAAGGCCCTATGGTATGGAGGTGCCTTACGAGGCGTTATTTGAACGTTTCGAGGACATCATACGTTGCCACAGCGGGCGTCCCCATTGGGCGAAGGCACATCCACTCCGTCCGGACGCGTTTCGCACCCTGTATCCTCGCTTCGACGACTTTGTACGCGTGCTGCAGGACGTTGACCCTGACGGGATGTTCCGTAATGAATACGTCCAACGCCATATCTTTGGCAAATCGGACCCAGGATGTGACGGCACCGTGTTTCGACGGAGTCCGAGTCGTCGATGGTGATGTGACTCGATCATCCCCTAAAAAATTCCTTTATTTTCCTTTTTCCTTTTCGTGTTTCTAAGTATTGCTATTGCGAGTACACCACCTCCTTATAGTGTCTACTACGAAAACTTTCATAACCCTAGCTGCTGTTTA
Organism: Leccinum subgranulosum; assembly: GCA_038091575.1. Taxonomy (NCBI): domain Eukaryota; kingdom Fungi; phylum Basidiomycota; class Agaricomycetes; order Boletales; family Boletaceae; genus Leccinum; species Leccinum subgranulosum. Next base: position 10,758 of record JBBPOS010000335.1, read on the forward strand.
ATGGATTCCCGCACCATTCGCTCGTACTCCTAGAGAGGGTTTTTTTTTTACCATTCGCACGATAATTCTTGTACATACGAATAACAAAACAGCGGGAGGTTGCGTACCTGTTTGTTCTCGCGATAGAGCTTGCAGCAATCAATGTTGGCACCGCTCTCCAAGTTAGGTTCTGTGGGTCGGAAGCGTCGGCAATCGTCAGCAAGCGAGATATAGGGGGCGGTGCCTACCAGCGAGCATCGAGATGACGCTAAGCAAGACCTTTTCGACGCTCTGAACGGGACTCCAGCGTTCCGACGCTTGTTCATACATGGTCGGGTCGTCGCCTGGGGTATGCAAGATCGAGATGCAGACGGTTCCGTCGGGGTAAACTAGATAAGGAAAATAGGTTAGACGAGAGAAGAATAACGTGCCACGATGGCGATGTGATGCGCGCGGACGCATGTGGGGAGTTTTGGTTTAGCTCGGTTTCAACTTTTTATTTATTTTTAGTTCCGAATGGAAGGCAGGGAGGTGGCCAGGGCGTGACGTGAAACACAAACTAAACGGAAAAAAGGAAAAGCGGAAAACGGCGTCTGAAAGGAAGAGCGAGAGGGGGTAAAAGGGTTAAAGTGGTACGTACTGTTGGGATGGAACAGCGGGGGGTCGAATCTCATCTTGAACGGCGAGAGGGGATAGTCGGACGGCTGGGTTGTCGTGATGCGGCCAAGGTGGAAAAGTGTGGGGTTGGACGCGGCGGATAGACGGGCGTACGTGAGAGAGCGTGAGTTGTGCGATTGTTGTGACAGGGCAGGTAACGATAATGTGAACCGATGCATGCATGATGATGCCAAGAAGAAAATGAAAAGGAATGGTCGACACGAGATAAAACGGACTTACGAACGTAAGCTTGGCGACGAAGACGCCACCCTCCTAGCGCGCATGCATCATCATCATCATCACCAACCAATCAGCCAGGGGTTGGTAGTATACGCACGAACGGGGTGTCTTTAGGACCGCATATCAGAGCTTCCCAAGTGAAGAAGTCGGACTCGGCGATGGGACCTGTTTTCGATTTCGATTTAGATGTGGCGTTCGAGAGGAAACGAAACGATGGAAAATGAATGAATGACGACGTTTCGAAACAGGGCCTTGGCAATGAATGATGGATCATGATGCATGATGATGATGGAGCTCGTTCGCACCTGCGGTAAACATGCCATCGGGAGAACCGCCCGCGGTGAGTTGCTTGTACTCTGTCATCAATCGCCGCAGCGCTGTCGAACTGTTCGATCCTCTCGCGCTCATCGACATCGTCTCTGTTCCGCTGATGATAGACGTTAAAAATGTACTTCCGAGCCAGCCTCGTTGCAGTGCAGGGGGAAAACAAGGAAATCGAATCGAGACAAAACCCGTCTAAACTCTGCACAGCCTTCGAGTCTTCCCCGGGTTTTCATTAGTACATGTATGTATGTTAGTACGAACCACACTAATACGGGTCTTCGGGACGAAGCCCCTGAGGACCTGCCAGCAGCTCTGAGGATAATTTGGGTCCGATTGCATCGGTTTGCACTAATCTAATGTCACCGTCGTCTTCGGGCAGAAAACAAAACCCCCATTAATCTTCGTGCTTCGGTCTTCTGGCCATCTCATCTGAACGGACGCAGTGACTATACCTCTAAATCAAACTGGCCGGGCAACGCTGCCCGTTCCCGTTCACCACGAGTACCAAGTAACTACGTGCGATGCTCGCACACGGACATGAACACAGACAAGTCCGACATGTGCTTACCCACCCCCGGAAAACGAAATAGCCGACCCACTTTTTATTTTATTTTATCTTATTCTTATTTCTGTTCTTACCCCACACGCCCCGGTACCCAATTGACTGCCACCGAACACCTGTTTCCCTGCCTTCGTTCGGTGCCACGACACCGCCTCGGTCGTTTGTCTTATCTCCACGGAACAAGACGTGGTCTACGCCTCCGGAATGTTCCCCTCTCTCCTGATACGAGGAAACGAGGAGAGAACGACCAAGGTGCTTCAAAGGGGACACAAAGGCGTGTCTAATCGTGCCCGACCGGACCCTATTGAACTCAAAACTGGGCGGGAAGTAACGTTGTCAACCTACGCCGCCTCGCACTCCGCGCACCGCGGTAAAAAGGCGACAGGCCGCCAATGCAAGGCGCGCATCCTGATGCGGGGTGGCTGATGTTCGATAGTCAAGTCCTTTGGACACAGCACAGCAATAAACTTACACAGCTTGAGGACCTTATCGCCTTCATGTTCCTTATCCAACCCCCACGGTCACCAAAGGAAAAGTTGCCTGATCAGTATGATACCAACGAGAATTCATCAAATATAGTTTATTTATATTTTCAAGCGTCGTCCAGAACGAGGCGTGGTACGACGTTCATAGCCATCAACTGAAACAAAAACAAAACAAATCCCGACGATCAATTTTTGCCATACAAACGTTCAGGGCATGATGTCAGGAACTGAAAACAAAAACAAAAACAAAAAAGAACGGAACCCACCTCCTGAAAGAGTAACTTGGCTGCATACGGAATCGTCAGCGTCGCCATCTTTTTCGAGCTCTTGCAATAGGTACACCACCCGTGATAGCCCATCAGACCGCACGCTTGACAGGCATTCACCTCAAACTTGTCGGACGAGATCATCAGACGCTCAAGCAAGAGCTGCGTCGCCCCGTAACCGATCAAGCAGTCGCGCTCCATCTCTCCAAGCCGCAGTCCTCCCTCTCGGGATCGACCTTCGGTCGGCTGTCGTGTCAACGTCGCACGCGGACCCCTGTGACAAAAGGAACAAAAAGACAATGGCGTGCGTCAATCCACCGCTTGCCCCGCTTCATATTTCGGCAACTTCCGTACCTCGCGCGAGCGTGCATCTTGTCCATGACCATGTGTTCTGTGACAGGTGCCAAAAGTCAGTCCACCACCGCCGATGCGGTGGTACAATGTGACCGGTCACAAAAAAGAATAGAAAAATCTCACTCAGTTTCTGCGACGAGAACAAAAAAGTGAGCGTCGGCCCAACCAACCAATAATGTACAAGATCCCCTTGCCTGGTAGTAGATGGGCCCAAAATAAACATAGGCCTCCAGTGGTTCACCAGTGATGCCACTCGTAAGCATATCCTTGCCCGCGTAATTGAATCCATGCTCGATCAAGATCCGAGACATGTCTTCCACCTCCATGAGGCATCCGATTCAGCACAACTAATCGGAAATGTCCGAAGTGAGACCTACCTTGGACCCGCCAAATGCCGTTCCGTATTGAAGCTTGCCGGACAAAACGCCAGCCTGCAAATCCGGGCGCAATTAAGCATGTCGCACATCGGGAACAAATACAAGGATAAAATAACCTTGCCAGCCAAGAGCTCGATCATCTTCCCGACCGTCATCCGAGAGGGGAAACCATGCGGGTTCATGATCGTATCTACAAACGGCGGTCGTCAATCAGTCACGACGAACCATCCTGTGTTTATTTTGACTTTACCAGGGTTGATGCCCCAATCGTTGAACGGCATGTCCTCTTGATTCACGATCAATCCACACACACCTTTTTGACCATGCCGAGATGAAAACTTATCCCCCAGTTCTGGCCGCCGCGTCTGGCGGATCAGGACCTTGATCAAGGTCTGGTCGTTCTCCGTGTCGCTGACCATGACCTTGTCGATGTACCCCGCTACGGGAGACTTGTACGACATCGGCGCGTTCTTGTACGGAACCGTGGCGGCTTGGCCGGTAAACGTGTTGTCGTTGGCGTTCGTCGGCGTCTGCTTGTTCACGTAGACGTCCCCTGGGTCCACTCTCTCCCCCACGCCAGCGAGACCATCCAACTGGACGATATCGTACCTTTTTTGGACAGCGCCATTCTCGTCCACAGGAGCGTCCGCGAGCCGGTCGAATCTAAAAAAATTGGATTCCAGGAATTGGAAAATGGATTCCCCCGAGAGGTAAACAGACTTACGTCCCATTGGGATATTTTCGGATGAGCGTTGCGTTCTTGCGCAACACTTGACACCTTCCATAGCCACGGTCCAGACTAGCCTGGAGCGAAGAACCCGTAAAAGCAAACCCCGAACAAGGCACGAGAAGTACCACCGACCTTGTTAAGGATCAACGCATCTTCGATATCGTAACCAGAGTAACTCATGACAGCCACCGTCGCATTTTGACCGGCGGGCAATCGATCATAACCAATCAGTTCGATGGTCTTGGTTTTGACCATCGGTTGTTGAGGGTAGACAGAGAGGTAGAGGAGCGTATCGATCCTGTGGAACTGGTTGTATCCGATCGCGCCGATCGCCTGTTTGCCCATGGCACACTGATACGTGTTTCGTGGGGATTGATTGTGATGTGGATATGGAATGAGTCCGGCCACAGCACCCAGGATGGTGAAAGGTTCGATCTCTAGATGCGTCGTCGCGGGCACGATGTCAGATTCATACAAGGCAATGTATGAGTCATTCTCTTCGTTGACATCCAGATATTCCACAAGGCCCCGGTGCAAAAAGTCGTCAAATGACATCTTCCCGGCTTTCAGTTGCTGCCCGGTCAAATCACGTCAGTTGGTCGGCACCTATCCCAGGACTTGGACACTGACGGTGATATGTTCAGAAGTGACTCTGGGCATCCCGTTTTCAACAATGATCGTTGGTCGGCATATTCGACCTCCGTCGCTCGCGATATGAACTGCGCAGTGATGATGGTTGACATAGACACTGACAAACTCGCTGACGCGACCCGCCCGGCGAAGACTTCGGAAGTTGGTAACAAACCGGCCGGGATATCGTGTTAACCCAACAATGGTTCCATTTACGTTAACGACGAATGTGTGGGGACCGTATATCTCCGTGCCGGTAACTAGAGTGATATCTTTATAGCATCGTTGATGAGTTGATGGATTGGAATGATGATGGCTAGGTGCGAACCTTCCACTCCAAGCATGAAGGCTAAACGGATAATCGGTTCTTCTTCCACATCAGTGGTGATGTGCGTCATGAGCGCGAGATTTTTTACGAGACCACAGGCTTCGCCTTCCGGAGTATCGCTTGGGCATAGCATACCCCATTGGCTTGGCTGTAATGCACGTGGCCCGCTGACCTTGCGAGTCTTCTCAAATTGAGAAGAGATGCGAGTCATCATTCCGAGAGCAGATATGAAGCTCAGCCGACTGAGAACGTGGGTGACACCTGCCCTTTCCATCTTGAATCGTTTCAAAGACCAGTTTCCGGTCGAGATCGCGCGAACAAAACCCGAGGTGATATGGTCCCCCTGAAACTGCATGGTGTTGAACGCGTCAAACTCATTCGTCCGCGAAGGCTTCTTTAGGACCTTGTCGATCGCTGACTTGAGATTCGCGTTGAAAGTCTTGAATAAGTCCTCGAATAGCAACGCCAACAGCTGACCAGCGCTTGCAAACGAGTTCGCGTGAGCAACGGAATGAGCGGAGCTCGTTCGAGTGAAACGTACAGTTCCAGGCGTTTGTTACCAACATAGTCACGGTCGTCGACCATCTTTTCATCATCCATCGCCATGAGCACCCGTCGAGTCATCGTCGCGACGAAGATGGCCTTGGACCTAAAATCTAATCCGACGACAGGCACGTGGGCTAACACGATGGTGGCTAGTGCTTCCAGAGCCTCTTCCCAGGTAGGTCTTCTTGGGCCCACAACCTTGCGATTGACCTTGACCCTGGACCCAATCCATTCCAGCGCCTGATGGCGAGTGAATATGCCAAGCTTGGCAGCTTCTTCTAAATTTGCAGCGAAAGCACTCTTGTAAGCGTCCGTGGTACCAGCTGTGAGCAACAGGATCTCCTTGTCCGACTGGACACCAAGGGCCTTGAGTGCGATGACGATCGGGACGTCCTCGTGTATCGAGTTGTGACGGAGGTATATCTTTCCCTTTTTCGTAGCCACATACGTTTTGGACTTGAGGCCGCCGTGAGTCGAACTAGATGGACATGGGCGCGTTGTGAGGGAAGATCCAGGAGGAGAGGGCGTGCCGACGCTCACGAGGTGCATGATGCCTGGACGACGCCCTTGACGTGATCCGTTTCGACAATGATGCGGTTCTTGCTCAGCTGCTCCTGTACGAGGATGACCTTTTCCGTACCTTTGACCACAAAGTAGCCGCCGGGGTCGAGTGGACACTCGGTCATGCGGGCGAGTTGTGCCTCGGAGCGTCCGGTCAGGATGCACTTGCTACTTCGCAGCATGATGGGCAAACGACCGATGTTCACGTTCGGTCTCCTGACGACGTTCTTGCCGCGGGTGTACTGAATGGTGACGAGGATGGGCGCGCTGTAGGTGATGTCACGTAACCGACATTCGTGGGGGGTGATGCTCTTGTCGATAGCGTCCAAATCGGTGCGGTCAGGGAAGCCGACGTGGATGTCGGTGTACTTGAGCCAAAACCTAGGATCGACATCGGAGGTGACCTTGTTGTTGGCCTTGACGATGTTCTTGATGTCGGTGTCGACAAAGTAGTTGAACGAGTCGATGTGCTGCTTGACGAGACCTTTTACCTTTAGGAACGCGGGCAGCAAGAGCCATTTGTCCTGTATGGAGTATAAAGTTGGGTAACTAGACGCGATCTGTAAGGGCGCACCTCGACGTTCTTGATCGGATCAGATAGACCCAAACCGCGCCAGTTTGTGCTGTTCAAATGCTGCCATTCCTCGTTGTCGGACTCGGGGGTCATATGAGGTTAGTGCTGATGGTGGGAACGCTGGTGGCACAGCTTGATCAATCACCGCCAAGCGCTAGCCTCCGACGACCACAGCCTGGCCAGCATGCCAAAGCCAAGCCGAGGCAGAGATGGCAGACCTCCATTTAGAACAAGGTCGGACCCTTGTTGAAGCAGCGCTGACTCCCAGCCTTTTTCACGAACTCTACGTTATAACTTGCTAGTGCCCACTGGCAGGGTTGACCCGGGGCTGCCCACCAACTTGAACTTAGACCCGCTGAAACAGATCCTTCAAGTACTCCCTCCAGTACTGAGTACTGAGTCTCCAAATGACATCAGCTACTGGCAACACTCCGGTCTTCTCCTTGGCGTATCTCGAGGCCCTCCGCGATGTTCAGTATCATATAGGTGTGTCCTTCCCATATCCGAGTCCCTCAGCCTGCAAAATTTACTCACTCACACTACCAAAAGTGGCCGCGCTCAGCTTCATGGTCTGGGATGTGTGCCTGACGCTCGAAGACGAGGTAGAATGCATATGGGGGTAAGAATCACCCCAAGTCAACGCTACGCTGTCTGGAACTCTTTTTTGGTAGAATGCGACAGTGCATCTTCAAGTGGCTTTACTTCTATTTTCGATACTTCATGTTCACTGCACAAATGTAAGCTGATAACCACGGCGCTCCATCGGAGGTTGCTGATTTCATCATAGATTTCACGTGGTCATTGTCCCGTCCCTGTCATCGGGTCGCCTGCCAGATTTCCTATGTGGCATGTGGTATCAATACGCGCTATTCATATTGCAGTTCTCTGTCTGTTTACTTGACGTCCTATTGGTTTACCGAGGTAAGCTCAAAGGGATCATCCAAGCCGATTTTCTCACCTTCTTCTTTTTGTGGTGAATATAGTCTTTGCTCTATTCCATCGCAGTCACAAAGTGGTCATTTTCCTTTCTATCCTTGTCGTCTTTGAATTCGCTCTCGCGGTTATACAAATGACACAATCCGCCAGCGATGTAGCTTATATCGAGTCTTGTATGTTTTTTCAATTACAGCGGAACATGATAAACATTCGCACGTAGGCTTCTCGTCGCTCCGATGCGAGTTACATGGATTACTGACATGGTACGGTCAGAATCGCTACCGCCAGCATCCAGGCTGTCATCCTGGGTATGATCGTCGTCAAGCGCCTTGCTGTGATGAGACCTGGTTTGGGAACGACGCCTCTTCTATCCCTTCTCGTGAGAGATACTACAACCAACTATTTCGGCGTTTTCGGTGAGTCAACCCGCGAACCATCGACCAAGTGTTGCTCAGTCCCAATGACAACGGCTTAGTGCTATCTGTGGCTTCTGTAGCACTCTGTGGGCTCGATGATATGCGCATTGTTTCTATTTTCTAGTACGTTGTCACTTGTTCATCATTGGAAGCTTTTGATTGACTAGTGACCAAAGTTGGTCGATGTCGATCTATTCTTCTATCGTGAGTGACTCCATTCGTTCGCGATCGTGAAGATGTCTCAGAACTTGATATAGGGTTGTCGTCTGATCGTAAATATGGAACGTTTCGCAAGACATAATCATTCGGAAGAAGATATCCTCCTCACGAGTCAAATTTCCCTCTATTCAATCTAGGGGAACTGACATCCACGAATAACTAAGGTTGTAATTTCCGTCATAATGTGGTAAGAGACTTCAACGGTTTCACACTAGCTTAAATTTGAATCGGTCGAGCAGATAGTTCCCACTTCGCCTCGACCGCAGGCACACTAATTTTAGTACACTAGCAAGTCGGTGCTCCTTTGCGCAATCAAGATACACTTGTGGCTTGACGGCATCATAGCAAATGTACAATGCTCAAACATTCACGTCTGGTTTCTCACGAAATGTACGAAATCGCGAACGAGTAAGACTCTGGCACTGTACGTTGCGTCGCACGGTTGTCATTCGAGATGCCTATAGCGCGCTTGCCTATGGCGTCTTATCCGTCCAACCAGGAACCCGGTTTCAATGCTAACGTATCCAAGCAAGTGCCCGGGCAGCGCGGGTTGGAAGTGATCCTGTCGGCCTCGACGATGTTCTAGATGTTGCTAACGACAAGTTAACCAGATTACACAAGCGCCCTCGCTTATCCGATTGCACTGGGCTAACAAGAACGAGACTCTGGTTTTATGAGCACATGTTATTGGTTCACATTTCTGGTCTTCAACTGGATCTGTGAGATTTAAGCTACGCCAATTTCAAATGCTGCTCAACCATCCGTGACTCTGATTCGGACATCGATACCACGGCAGTCCTGGTGGTGAGAAACTCTCCTGTGATCGGTGATATCACACACCGAGACCTTCCGTCAGCGAAGGCGTGATCCTGGAGTTAGCAAGCACTCCACACAGCAGTGCGTCTCCATTTTTTTTTCCGTTAGTGGACCGTTACCAAGTACTTGGCCCATCTGATTTAATGCAACATCCTGCCACGGCGGTGGTGGCCTGAGTGGCACACGCCCAGGCTAACGTCATTGACATACCCGAACCCACTTTCAACGTGGCTTGCACCGACTGGGCAATTTCTTTCCCTGGTGAGCGTTCGTGCTTTCCACAAACGTTTCCCTAGACCTGCTAGGCACAGACGCCACATACTCCCACATCGCGATCCCCCTTGTAAATTGCGTACACGATGGTGCCATGCATATCAAAAGGTTCTCTCGGGCAATATCCCTCAACGTTTCTCTCTGGACCAGCAGGGGCCAAAAGATGACACAAGTCACTCGCGCTCCCAATTTTTCTGTGAAGCAAGTCGAAGCCTTGCGCGATGTTCATAACCACCTTGGTACGCCGTGTTCCTACCATTTTCAAAAAGAACCACACTGACAGCGCAAAAGTGGTCACGTTCAGCTTCTTGGTCTGGGATATATTTTTGACGCTTGAGGCCGAGGTGGATTTTATATGGCAGTAAGGACAGGTTGCTGCTGCGTCGCATGGAGCTCATTAATTCTGGCAGGATGCGACCCTGTGTCTTCAAATGGTTCTACTTCTACTTTCGTTATTTCCTGGTGGCCGCGCAACTGTAGGTCAAACGGTAGCTCCTCGTCAGAGTACCGGGGCGACTCATGTCGTCATAGTTTCCATATGGCTATTTCGCCAACTTTATCCTCAGGTCTCGCCTCGCCGTTTATATGCATGCTGTGGTACCAATACGCACTGCTCCTTGCACAAATCTCCCTGTTCATGATCGACATCGTGCTGGCTATCCGAGGTGAGTCCCTGGGATCACCCGAATCAAGTATATTAACGATTTTCTGGATCAGTCTATGCCTTGTTCGATAAAAGTCGTGGAGTAGCTACCTTCATGAGTTTGCTCGTCGTCGTGGAAGCCATTTGCGCGGGGGTGCATCTGGCCACGTTTCCCCGGATGATGTATGCTGATGTTTGTCTACTTCCTCTGCCGCGGCATGATCTATCGCGCATCCACCCGTAAGCTGTCCGTGGCCCCGTTGTGTTGCTCCGTTGTGTTTGGCATAGGTTACCTACGTGTTGATATTGAACGACAGAACAATCACGCTGGCCGTCCAGAGCACGATCATGGGTATGTTCGTCTTCAAGCGTCGCGTTGGGGCCCAGATGGGACGGAGTGCGCCTTTGATTTCATTTCTGATGAAAGACGCCACGCAAAACTACGCTGGCATATTTCGTGAGTCGTCCTGCAAAGTGATCAAGTCGAATCCTGATATGAACGTCAAAGCGTTATCGACGCCTCAGTGATATGTTGTGTCACTCTGGCATGGTGGGGGCTGGACGATATGCGAACGATGGTCCTTTTCTTGTACGTCGAACGCGGCTACTGTTGAAGGTCACTTTTGATATTGACGAGTCCACTGAAGTTGGGCAATATCGCTGTACTCTGCGATCGTAAGTGATCCTATTGCTCGTTTGTGCCGACAGCATGTGATACCTCTGAACCAGGGTAGTCGTCTCATTCTAAACATGGAACGCTTTGCGAAAGGGCATTCCACAGAAGAGTTTGAAGAAGCGTTTGAGTTAACGAGCCACATTTCCCTGCATCGACATAGTAGCTTCTGCAGTGCTACCACGATCACGGAGATAGTGGTTTAATCTCGTCAATGTTAGCTTCCAATGGCGATGCTTTGGCGGAATGCTTATCCGGAAACCGGTGCGTCTACCGGTCTTCTTTCGTTGAATTCGGAGCGATCGAGCGGATGTTCCGGTTGGGGGCTGGAATGTCGACCCATTTTGTGAATAAGATGTATTTGCTAGTGCTTCCGGCGATTGCTTAGTCTCACAAGCTCGGATGCTGAGAACGAGGACGGGCACAGTACGCCATGTCAGCATTTTAGATGGTTACATGGTTTGACAACGTACTGATTGTCGGTCAACAAATTAGGGCCCGAGCCTCTAATCGAGCGCCCAGTGGTTGACAGAATCAAGAAAATGAGTACAAGCGACTTGAAGATTGCATTTCGAAACGTGCTAGTGACTTACGAGCTGCTGGCAGAGTACAGTCTCCATGACGAGTTAGTCAACCGACGATTTTGTGAAGTGACCGTCGGAGGAGCCTGCCAAGTCCGAGTCGGAGCTGCGTTTCAAGTTGTCGTCCAAGATACGGTGACGTTCTTCAGGGTCCCCATCACCTTCCCCTCTACCCGGGACGGGTTTATTCGCAGGCTTCATTATGTGGGCCTCTCCATTTTGGTGGCGCGTCTTGGACATCTTTCTCCGCTTGTGTCCTGCCCTATGACATCCTGCAGGCTTGCATGGGAGTGGTAACGACTAACAGTGGGAAGTTCACATTCTATCAGGCTATCTGCATCCGTGCACAGTGTCAACTTCTAAGGCTCGGAGCCGAAGTGAGCTCGCCAATCACGCCACAGCTGTGGTCCATGATCCATCGGGTTTGTCCAATTTCAATTCACTGCGACAATGAGACCTTTCTTGGCATTGGAATATTGGCCCATCAGGCGCCACGGTGTAGTTACTCATCTGTCTCTCATGACCGATGCTGAAAATATTGGGACGAACAACCCATTGAATATATGCACGATGCGTAGTAAAGGAAGGTAATGAGTACTTACTACTGCGTGTCAGGAGATAATGCACTGACTACTGTACTGCAGCCTATCAAAAGGTTATCATTCTGGCTAAGCTGCTGGATTCAATCGACATAGATCATCGCCGTAAACAACAGGAACGGACGCCACAGGCCCATCTACAACAGTATTTTGTGATGTAACACCAGTTTTGAGTAACGGCGTGTTCCCACAATGGTATTGATGGATTGCATTGAATGGCTGTATATTAAACCTCCCCCAGGAATTGCCTGGGAGTTTGTAAATGACATCCATCACCAGCACTCCGACCTTCTCCTTGGCTTATTTCGAAGCCACACGCGATGTTCAGTATCATATGGGTGCGCCTTGTCCTATGCTGTATTCCCGTCAAAGACCACAGGTTGACGGTGCGAAAAGTGGCTGCATTCGGCTTCTTGGTCTGGGATGTAATCATGACATTCGAAGATGAAGTGGAATATATATGGCGGTGAGACCATGCGATTCTCAGTTTCTTGGAACTCATCATTGGGCAGAATGCGACGCGGGATGTTCAAATGGCTTTACTTCTATTTTCGTTATTTCCTGCTGGCTGCACAAATGTCAGTTGAGCGGTCACGTTCCATGTGCAAACCGAACTGGCTAATGGTTTTGAAGATTTCATTTAGCTGTCTCGCCAATTTTATCGTCGGGTCGTACCCCTGATTTGCTGTGCATGCTATGGTATCAATATGCGGTTCTCCTCGCTCAGCTTTCCTTATTTCTTATTGATATTGTTCTGGCTAACCGAGGTAAGCTCAAGAGACCACACAACGCAGATATGGTATTTCATTGATCTTCTGGCTAGTGTTTGCCCTATTTAATCGAAGTCGTAAGGTGGCTCTTTTCCTTGCTGCACTGATGCTCTCGGAAGCGGGTTTCGCAGGATCCCACATAGCCACATTTTCAAAGTATATGTCTTATTTCGAGACTTGTATGCTCCCTCGTGTAGAGCATGATCTGGCACGCATCCATCCGTGAGCTTTCTTCGACTCCAAAGCATTTTACAGAAGTTGCTTTGATACTGACGTGATACATCAGAGCAGCGATCATAATCATCCAGAGCATCATGATCAGTATGCTCCTCTTCAAGCTTGTCATGGGGATTAGGCGGGGGTGGGGAAGGACACCTCTGGTGTCGTTTCTGATGAGAGACGCCTCACAGAATTATGCCCTGGTGTTTCGTGAGTCACCTTGCAAAAATATCTCAGACTCTGGCTGAGTTCGGACATGAATGGCACCCTTTAGTTCTCAGTGGAATCCCTCTTGTGTTCCGTGGGCTGGACGAGAAGCGAGTTATTGCAGTTTTCTAGTATGTCCTTCTCAGTCACTGTTCAGAACCACGTATTGACGTATTGACTGGAGCTGGGCGATAACAGCGGATTCTTCCATTGTGAGTGAGGTCTGCCCGTTCTTTGCAAAGCCAAAACTGAGAAACCAAAACTCTGAAGGGTTCTCGTTTGATTTTGAACATGGAACGCTACTTGAGAGAGAACCCATCGGACAACGAGATCGAATTAACGAGCTATATATCTCTTTATTGATGCACCTGTTTACAGAATGTAATGTTGATTGCGACGACAGGAATTTCCTGTGGGGTTTGCGGCAAACATCGGTCACAGCTTTCCCCGAATGTCTTGATTGAAGAGGCCGTAATTGAATTTGAAAAAAATGGCCCACCACTGCACCCACTGTGGCTCAGCGCTCAGGGTCGATGCCTGTAACCTTCAAGTTCCATGAACTGAACACCTTTTAAGTATCATAGGTAAGTTAGCATTGGAAGCTCGCATAGGTATGGCTCGTCGCGCAATGTAAAAAAAAGAACTCGTCTGTGGATAACCCCCAGTGAAAACTGGTTGTGCTGGATTCGGTGTATTTATGCTGATGAATGTTTGGACATATACTGTACCTTCTGTATGGGTGCAACCGTCACACGTCACAGACTGTGCCGCGGTTGCGTTGCTAATCCACCCCTCGGTCACGCGTCACATGGGCTAGGTTGCTAGTGTATGAACTGCATGTAGCATCTATGTTTAGTCAAAATTGATATATGCCCATATATATTCTTCATCACCAGTAGCCACAAGGCCATCATCAGCTCCCTTGTCAGCCATAGCAACACAGTGCAAGCTTGTGTCTACTCCAGGGACATTTGTAGCATCTAGGCCAAATGTGTCGTGTATTACAGCACTAGAAGGAATATCAGCGTCATCTTCACCTGCTTCTGCATCAATCTGTTCTTGTGGAGCAAGCTCTTCGAGGCCAAGGACAACTCCAGTCTGATTCTCGATTTCAGAGTGAAGATTAGGGTGGTGGCACAAATATTCATTGAGTGCAAGTTGTGCCTTCTTGCTGGTGAGGTAGTCTGTGTTACGACTGTCTCCTGAGTTCTCTCTATGTCTCTTTTCTCTCTCTTTCTCCTTCGCTTATTGCCTTTACCTTGTCTACTCATTGTACCATAGATCTCAAGCGGTTTCTTGTCTCGTTTCACATCGCTGATGATCTGACATTCTCCTTTCCGAGTTATCCCTATCTTGGTTCTTATCTCCTGTTTCATGATGACGTCATTGCTTCATCAGCTATCTGTCATCATTCACCCTCTGACTCATGATGACACCTTGCTGCATCATCCATCTGTCATGTATGATTAATCCTCCGCAGCTTCTTACTCATCCATACTGCGGATGACGTGTCCCTTCCTTGCGATTCCATCGCATTCCATCTCTTTAGTACTTAAGGACAGTCTAGCCATTTGTAAACCCTAAGCTAGAGCTACTTGGAATATCACCTGGTTCTCTGCAAACCCTTGAGTCCCTTTGTCCCTCAGTCCCTTTGTCCTCTGCCCTCTTGTGTGTGTCCTTCATCCTCTGCCCTCTTGTGTGTGTCCTTAGTCCTTAGTCCTCGAGTGACGTGACTCTTCGTGAGTTCCTCCTCAAAGTACACTTAGTCTTAGGGTCTCACCAGGCATTACGCCTGCTCGGCCAATCCTTTGTCTTTGCCTTAGTCCTCCAAGTCTACATCCGACCCTATCCAGGCCAGCTGTAACAGTCTGCAGACAGATTCCAGGACTTGACAACACATCATTCCCAAGACTTACGGAAATTTAGTAAAGAAGCTCAAGAACATTAAAGCTACTCACCTTCTGGACAAGTTCTCGACCAAAAGGGCCAGTCATAAAGTCATACACCTTGACAATACCATCGACCGAGGTATCTCGCAGGACAGGAAGTGATGTCATGAACTTCACTTGTTCAGGGGTGAGACCCTCATTGACCTGCTTTCGATGGGACTCAACAAGAAATTCCATTTGATGTTGCTTGAGATGGTGTTTGATGACACAATTCAATCCAACATCAGTGGGTTGAAAAATGCCCATGCCTATAAAGAACTACAGAGTCAGAGTTTGCAAGATGCTCAAAGTGAGTCAAAACATACAACCGGCAGGGACAAAACAAAGGATAATGTAGGGAAAACCATGCAGTATGTAGGTATGGAAATCCTGTCCAGCGTGGATGGGATAGCAATCAAGGTAAACAATGCAAACTTGCTCATCATTGAGCATGGGGTCTGATTCAATCACACTGCATTGGTATGGCTCAAAAATGTTCTCGACCCACTGAAAACTATGTCAGTACAGTTTGCATGCATCAGAAGACATGATATCACCTCTTTCATCATCTTAAGCATGCTAAAATGACTTCCCTTCCTGTCACTTTTTGTGAAAGTGAAGTCAAATCCTCATTCACATGCTTCTGTCATCCCTGGTGCATTCCTCGAGGGAAGAGAACGCTCAGATGCACCTGCCCAAACCTGTTGAAAGGGGAGAAATGTTCCGTCGGGGGTGCTGGCCACAAGTAAAGTGTAGGCACACTTCTCATCCTTGACAATGATGTCGACTTGTTGAGAACCACACTCGGCAAATGTCGTTCCTGAGCTTGGTAGAATATAGTTTCCAATCTGATCAAAGCCGACAAGAAGCTAGTAAGAATAAAAGTGAGAGCTTGCTCTAAAATTGCAAAATGCTGATAGTGCTGAAGCGAACCTTTGGGGGAACATTGTGCCATTTTATGATGTAAACCATTCAGAAAAAACACTCCTCACACTTGTCCTCGGCATCAGCAGGAAGTTTGGCAGCTGCTTGGGTTCCTTTACGTGGAGACCAATTGAGAACACTCTCCAAAAATGAGCCGACAAACTGCTGAAGGGACTTGTTGAGTATAATGTACAGACTCGGAGTTAGATAAAATGACTCACCTCAGAACACTTGAATGTTGTTAGTAGCGCAGGGACATGATTTTGGATGACAGATAGCATGACTGATCGGGCAACGATGACATTGACAGCGAGTCCAGACTTGCGTAGTCCTGATAACTTGTCTATGATCTCATCCCGAGCCTCTGGGTATTTTGCAAGGACACCCAATTGTCCAGAACCAGCTCACTTTGTTGCTGCAGGAATCTTTGCTCCCTGCAGTTTTGCTGCATCTATCAAGCGCTCTAGCCAAACAGTACGCAGGAAATTTCTCTCATTATCTGTTCCTAGTCCCTTGACGACTGCCTTGAACATTTGAATCAGGGCTTTATACCTTGTTCCCCGCTCAGTGAATGTAAATTGTAATGGGTGCGCCAGCAAGTTTGTGGGTCTCGAAACACACTTCAAGGTTCCTATTGAAAGCAAACCATATCCCCTCGTCCACCAACTCCATGTCCAAGCCAAATCTGTAGTTGGATTGCTCTGGATCCAAGGGGAGCACATTTGGGAGGTTGGCCAGTAGTTGTTCGAGGTAGTGAATGCATGATATCAACTCTGAGGATGGCCCGGTCGGCACACTGGGAGGTTGGGATGCTGGCATTGACATTGTAGCTAGAGTCAATGGACAAAATTCAATAACCAACTTGCTGAGTACTCGAGCGTTCACTGGCATAGCTCCAAGCTTTGTGGATCATCACCCGAAGCTTGGTCTGTGCGCTGTCACATGTCACTCCCAGCCCCAGTTGCAGTTCACACTGGGTGTCACACAGAAATTTGGCCTGGTTGCTAACCCGGCAACTGTGGCACCCTGTCACGCGCCCTCCCCGGTTGCACCCATACAGAAAGGTACAGTATTCGACGAAATATTTATGATGCTCCATGTCCATTTATGCGATGGCATAATTGAGCCGATTATATCTGCGATTGTATGATAAACGCATAGGTACGCATATGGGTTGTGTATGGGCCTAGTACCTACTACCGCTTAGTCCGAGTGAAAAGTCGATATGCCCAAATATTTCCGGTTGTGATTGTGTACGGCGCAGCACACCGCACACCGTACTTACCTGCGACTCCTACCTCTACGACGCACTGATACCATCTCGCAGACATAATACATGCTGATGCATTCGTCAACAAAATTATGAAGAGCTCTTTCTATGATATTATCTCTGCAGTCAGCCCTCGCCGCGTTGCGTCATCCGTTTGCTGACCCAGCCTAGTAGTCCTCAAGGGTCCCTCCAAGACTTGATCACGTTCGTGCTCACGAATTTCATAGGAATGAGCAAGCTTCCAATGGGTTCGTCTCCAGCACCAATGTCACTCGCGCGACCGCGAGAAACGCGAGATGGAACGTTGCAAACTCCGCATCCTCCTCAGCACCAACCTCGTCCGTCTCTCCAGATCTCCCAGTTGAGCTCGATCAGGAACCTCCATCTTCGCGACACAAGTCAACCCTCCCACCCGAATGAGCTCCTCTCTCTTTTCAACAACAAGTGATGGTGACGACACACCATGACACAACGAATGTGACATTGTGCCATGGCGAACCTCGTTCACCTCCTGCATCACAGGTCGTATCTGCAGGCACCCACACCCACTACCTGTGCAGCGGATGGGTTGCTCCTTCCATCATCGCCATCTTTGCCATGCTGATTATCTACAGATTGATTACTTTATTAAGAGGACTCAGAGCAGGCGTTTCAATGGGCCTTTGGTAGGTGCTTGACCACTTTTCTTCAAGTCCATGCAGCTGTTACGTTGGCTGACACGATTACTACAGACTGTTGAGATCTGAGATCAGGCCATCGCCTAATTATACTGTGAAACATCCGACAACAGACGGGATGACGAGTCACGACGACGACGATGACGACGACAAAAATGTGGCATGCCAAGTGCTTCCCGACGACGACACAGCGTGCTGGGAGCACCACGATCGCACTCCCATTGCCCTCGCCCTATGTATGTAGTATGTACATAGTCGAACATGGCTGTGCATAAGTACGCACACGGCCTGGAACACACGGCATATATTCTTTCTGTGTTTTCAAGTTCCGACGAATGAGGAGACACTCTTCTCTTTCTTCCCTTCTACCATGTCCCCAAGACAAGACCCAACTTAAGTACAACACAATTTGTGTTCCATCGGTGCCGCCTCTCTCCCTCTCCCTCTCCTTCACTCACATATCGCCAGACCTCGTCCACACCGCCAGTGCGCCACCACACGACACCAGCGCATGTCCCTCAACGTGACGACGTGACGGCGACAACGGCGACACAACGACAAACGCGCGCGACGAACGCGACTCGGATGACGTGCGTGCTCACCTGAGTCACCTCACCTTCTCCCTCGCTCACCCCTACGCCCACCCCATACCTCGACGACGACGACGAACGCAACGACGACATGGCGTTCGTGTGTCCCTCCCTCTCTCTGTCCCTTACCCTCTGCCAGATCTCGTTCACACCGTCAGCGGACTGCGTCGAAGACACGCGACGACAACGAACGTGACGACGTGACGAGGGCACAACGCCGACGGACGGCGCAACGACACGACGACGACGCGATAAGGGTGAGGACGGACGACGTCAACGGACACAACAACAACAATGCGACGATACGACGACGTGACGTCGATGTCAACGAACATTTCATTGGTTGCCGTTGTATATCGCATTGCTGTACCGTGACCTACGCATATGGCCCTGCGCACAGTGGCGCATACATATAGAAAATGTCATAAATGAGCAGAATGAAATGCATATTTGCAGTTTTAACTAAGGATCACATCAGAGCGCATCAGAACGCATAAACGAGCACTGGATTTAATGTACATAGTTGGACAGAATAAAGCATATCTAAGCAGACGCAGGACCGCACGAGAGAACAGCGGAACGCAGAAACGGGCAGACGAGGAACGTCGATCTCGACATTGCTGGGGATACACGGGGAGCACATTCGAGCAGCCAATAACACACCCCATCATAAAATTCTTATGATTTTAGTCTCATCTGGTGCATATTTATGACTCCTTCTGTTCATTTGATATAAATCAGATTTTCGCACATTACAGCGGTTTTCATAGCGATGCGGAAAACGCGTCTCAAAAATCGTTCGCTTAGAATCGGCAATGTCAGGACCCCAAAACCATTGTCACAGTGTGACCATTTGAATTTGACTTTTTTTTTTTTGCATCTCCACCGCACCCAGGCCACTACTGCCAACCTTTACCGTGACCAACGTGAATAGCGACATCGCCGACATGGAAAAAGCCCATATCTTCAATGTTTCCCTAACTGTCTATTCCCTGCTCAAGAAGAAGGCCAGTAGGGGTGTTTCGAGTCGTGTCAAAACTTCCGCGTCTACTGCTGTGAATGAGGAGAAGTCAGTAAAGGTCAAAGAACTTGCGTTTTCCATCGACGATAATAACTATATTAGCTTTCTCACAAGTCCACTTGAGAAGCACAGGCAAGAGCAGTACAAAGTTTCTGCAGACCGTCGTTTTCTGTTCAAATATTTGCCACTGGGAGTAAAAGTGTAAGCTCTTTCAAGTTTCCCCTTGTTCTCTTCCATGGCGGCTGGGCCGTGTCTCTAACTACTTTTATTTTTAGCCTGCGTGATGCAATGGATGTTGACTATGAGGCCGACTACAAGGAAATGGTGATGAAGATTCAGGAAAGCACCATTACTCTCACAAAGGTCTTTGTTGACATGAAGGACATTGAGAAACTTGCTACTACTTTGGCATCATCGGGTGGTCCAGATGATGAAGAAGGTGAGGATGATGATGGTTAAGCTATGGTATGTGCTATATCTCTGTTTGTGTCGGCACTGTTCAAACTTCACTCTGAACCAATAGAATAAACCTTTGGACTTGGATATGCATCTTATGCGCTGGCGTCTCAAGCTTCAGTCTCATTACAAAAATGATTTTGATGCAGGATATACGTATGTTGGTCCAATGGGGACAATTGTGCTCACACCGGCATTGATCATGGACTGGTGTCATGCATTGGTATATTTCTGCTTCTATTATTATAGAAATACTCTAATTGTTTGATACAGGAGGAAGGTCAGGCTACGCTGAGCAACCCACCAAACATTGAGTCGTTCACCTTGGCAGCAAAAGGAACCTATCTACATCCATCTCAAAAACCTCTCCCGGGGCCAGCAAATCAGCCAGCAGTGACACCAAGTGTCGACTTCAACTCGTTGGCATCGCTACTTGTCATTCAAGCACTCAGAGCAAACTTCAATTCTGGTCTCGTCCAATCTGCTGCCAGGCCCGGGCCTACACCCACTGTAACAACCATAACCAATAATCCACCAAGGTCTCCAGCTCCTGTAACACCATCCCGCCGACCTGAGCAGCACCGCAACATCGCTGTGACTTCTCCACCTATTCCATCACCATCTCACCTCCGACGCTTCCTTATCTATGCCGAAACTCATCTCGGAGTAGCGCATGCACCTACATACCAGCACGTGCTCCAACTTCAAGGTATTGGGCCAGACATCTTGCATGATGTGGAGAACAAAGTATTGGCGGACATGGGGTTCAATATGGATGACATCGTTCGGCTCAAGAAAGGCAGCATCACATGGTGGAACGGACCCAAAGCAAAGCGTAAGTGAAGTAATTCTGGAGACCCTGATTACCCTGGGCCCAATCACAATCCAACCTCGGAAGATGGCCCACCACCAAGGAAAAGGATCGCGTATGAGAAGCACTTTCATGAGGGTGGTGGCTGCTGTTTCACTGGACCACCTATGGAGCGGCGATGAAGTCGAAGGCATTGACTATGATCTATACTACAACTGTGAGACGCACAGACGGTGGCTTCCTGTTCCGAAGGGTTTTGTAGTTGTTGAGGATGCCGAAGACTTCGAGTTGCAGGACGATGTATTTTTTTGATACTGCGTAGTGCATCACATTTATTTCACCATACTATTTCCTATGCAATATATCCAGATGCTCGGAAATAACCCTCTGCTTTCTCTGGCATAATACTTTGACATGCACAAACAATTGCCATCACGGAAAGATCTGTGTGATAGCGTCGCAAATAAGATTTGATCAAAGAGAAGGCTTGCTTGATTGGATTGTAGTCGGGTGAATATGGTGGCAAGTAAATTAGTTTACAAACTAAAATGAGTCAGAACAACACAACATATAGTACTGTATGTTTTACTACTCACGGTGCATGTCTTCAACGAGTGCTCGGACTTCTTCGCCGTGGTGGATACAACAATTATCCATGATGAGTACACTGGCACTACATGGACCGGGATACGGGGTGGTATAAGGCATCTGTGAAACACATCAGTCATGGTCACTTTCAGACGTAGAAATAAAGGGACTGAGCAGAGACATACTACATGTTCCTGTAAAAACCGGATAAAATGTGCATTATTGACAGGACCGTCCGACCTTCTATGATATCGTATGCGATCACACCATCCAGTGTGATGACAGGAAGAATTGAGTAGCGCACACCACGTATAAAGTAGCGCAGACCACAGCAGCGCTGTCCCCTGAGTGCTCTTCCAAAAGGACAAGAAGACGTTCATCGATCTTTTGCAGCTTCATCAATGAAAAGCAACATGTTTGCATCTGGTGCCTCTGCCCCAATGCGATTCATGTACAGGGCACGCAGCTCATCACTCTGTTCGGCAGCAGAGAAAGACATTGCCTTGCGTGTGAGTTGGAGATGCTGCAAACTTCAAGAAATGGTTGAGACTGAGACATAAACATGGCGCTTCTCCCACAATTCTGTTTGAAGTTCGTCAAGATAAATGGTGCTGCAGTGTTGGATCATATTATGAAGGAATGTGATATCCACTGGGCTAAGGCAACGGCAGTGTCCAATCGTGCGAGAGTAGGCATACGGGTTGTGGATGGTGCCAAAGTTTTCATAGCAGCGGAGAGTTGTGTATGCAATGGTTTTCTTGACACCGAGGAGAGAGCAGATGTCTTTG
Source organism: Leccinum subgranulosum (assembly GCA_038091575.1). NCBI lineage: Eukaryota > Fungi > Basidiomycota > Agaricomycetes > Boletales > Boletaceae > Leccinum > Leccinum subgranulosum. Next base: position 32,776 of record JBBPOS010000335.1, read on the forward strand.
ATAGAGTATCTGTCTTCAAAAAGAATGGGTATGTGGAGTTTGGTGTCATTGGAGATAATTTGGATTGGCATGGTGGTAGAGCATGTGGTAGAGCTAGAGCGTGAGTCAGAGACTCAGAGCCATGACTGCCTGCACGGTCTACACACTGAGGTAAATTCGGGGTCCTGACATCAGCAAATTCTAAGCGAATGATTTTGCAAGATGCATTTTCCGCATCGCTATGAAAACCGCTGTAAAACACACGTCGACCAATTTGAGCACAACCAGTTTTCACTGGGGATAACCATTCGTCGCTGCGTCTGAAAGCGGATAAACTCTTCGCCGAGTCGCCACCCCAAACGCGAAGCAGCATGAACACAGCAACTTACTAGTCTCGAAACCCGACGTCGCGTTCTGTTTTAGGAAGCGCATGGGCTGATACCCGATGAGTCAATGCTAGAACTGAGGGCAACACCAAAACGGATGGTGACGAGACTACACAGCAACGTCAAATTTCGTAAAGACAGAACCGCAAGGAGGGCACCAAGAAGTACTAGTTTAACTGTTAGCTGTGTTCAAAACCGTACTATGGTTATGTTTTTTTTTTTTTGGATAAGCGATAAACATTATGTAGCAACTGGCTAACCTAGTCCTACATAACACGCTAAGGCGGCAGTCGAGACTGCCGATCCGAGGAAATGCAGTTTACGCACGCCCCGTGG
>JBBPOS010000336.1:0-33457 GCA_038091575.1 Leccinum subgranulosum
CGAATGCCCCGGAGTGGGCATGACCCACCCGGTCCGCCGTTCCCGCCGGCCGTTTTAGACGCCACAGACCCCGCCGTAGTGCTCTGAGGCTACGTTTCGTATAATAGGTAGCGGTAAGTGTCGGCAATATAGGTAGCAGGTACTAGGGCCCGGAGGCCTGTCGTACGATTGGGAATAGTGGAGTGTGTGCGCTTAGAGGATTGAATCTGAATGGTAGAGGTGAGCGAGTGAGCGCGGGTCAAAGAGACCCTGCTGTTGTGTTGAGGCGTGTCCCGGTATGGTCCCGTGTCCGCGTTGGCGTGGGGGTCTTCTTCGTCCCGTCTCGTCCCGTCTCACCTTGTCTCATCCTTTCCAACTCCACAGCTTCTTCCACCCAGACCTGCTGATCCCTTGTAGACATAGTAGTTCCGGTATCAATCATGTAATGCGTACTATTGCATGGGTATGATCTGAACTAGGGAAAGTTCCGTCAGTTGCTTTTTGTTTTGGTAGAGACGTCACCGAAGGTGGGCTTCAGTCGTCCTGTCGCTTCGACGAAAGCGATCAAAGCATCGGTTGCTTTCTTGTTGGAGAGTAGATGCGGGATCTCATCCGCTTGTCTTCCGAGCTTGTTCCTTAGTATTTGTCGTTCGTGTGCATATTGTGGGCATTCGAGTAAAAGGTGTTTAACGTTTTCCGTTTCGTTGGGGCAGCTTGGGCAGTGGGGCGTGTCTGTCCTCTTGATACGATGTAGGTGAGCATTCAGAGCGATGTGGCCTGTGCGTAGACCCGTCAGTAGAGAGGCCTGTTTCTTCGAGAGCGGAGAGATAAGTTTAAGAAAAGTATTGGAGGGCTTATCCATGTCGTATCGACTCATACGCTGAAAGCGTATCGATTTGCTCCAGTTTGTCGCCCATCTTTGCTTCGAGAGTTCCCTGTGCGCTTGTTTCAAGGCCGTGATACTGTCGGGGAGAGGGTGGGTTCTAAGGTATTTGGGTAGGCGTTGCGTTTCCGAGTTGTTATCACGTGTATTTGCCGCCGCTCGAGCTTCCTCGTCGGCTTTTTCGTTGCCTGGAACCCCTTTGTGACCTGGGATCCATCTTACCGTGATTTGGTCGCGAGTGAGGTCGTGTTTACGTTTCACGTCTTTGACGAGTCTATGAAGATGATGTAGAATATAATGTCCTGGTTTGGTTGTGGGGCGCTCACCGGATTTTATTGCTGCTTGGTTGTCTATCAGAATATCAACCTCTTTCCCGATTTCCGGCATGGTGAGTAGCATTTTCGCCGCTAATGTAAGTCCTACTGCTTCGGCTTCGTAGACCGTGTGGTCTTTCATACCTCCGAGGTGGTAGCGAAGGGTCTGCGTGGGCGCACTATTGGATAAGTGTATTGCCGCTGCGCCTACCCCTTCCTCGGTGCCGGAGCCGTCGCTATAGATTACCGTGTGTTTTTTCCGAATTATGTCCTCGAGATCTTCTATTGCTTTCTCCGCATTCGGGGCTATATGGGTTTTATACGGGGCTTTAGTGTATTCGGGGGGATTAACACGGGTCAGAGGCTCAATCGCTTTTGGATCAATTTCAAACGCGTGGAGGAGGTAATGTATGGAGGAGCGGTGACGTTTGACAAACCTACTGGCAGCCCTTTTGACGAATGTGTGTAGAGGGTGGGTATCCGAAACTACTGCGAGACGCAGCGCGGCTTGATAGCATAGGTTTTGGATGCGGTGCTAGTCCCAGGTTATTACCAAGGAACATGTTGGTTGTCGTCCAAGGCTCTTTCCAAGCTAACGTGCTGTAATAGGCAGAGCAGGTCGCGATGGATTGGTAGGTTGCCTCGTATCTCTTCACGCGCTGACTTGACCAATTTTCCGTTAGCACTCCCGTTGTGTGCTGTACTATTGTGGGAAATAACAGTCTTCGTCTTCGCTCTTCGCTCATGCTCGTATCAGTATGCGAGGCCGCCCCGGGCCTCCGTCTCCGAAGGCTGGTATCTAGCTGGCACGCCAGACAACGAAAGGCAGCATCCTCCAGGAATGGGCCTGAGCCCAGTCAGCGGTCGATCGACAGTTTAGGAGCGGTACGTCCACTGATGAACGTTGAACATGCTCACTGTTAGTCACGTCCCCTATGTTTCTCTCTTGAGTGTATGAATTTTGCAGAAAACGTCATGACGTGTCGACATTTCCTAAGCATCGCGTTGGCTCGTGTGATTCTTTTTGACGTATGCGAGTCTACATGTAGGCACTTTGGGGGAGATCATCGATACGACCATACCATGGAGGGCATTTGTGACAAGATGTGACAAGGTTATACCTTGTCAGGTTGACAAAAAGCTCCGTTTCGTGTGTTGCACCGGACAGAAGTTAAACGAGCAGGTCGAGGAGACGAAGTAGCAAAGAACAACAGAATAATGTACAGAACAACAGAACAACAGAACAACTTGAACACACAAAACAACCACTTGAGTGTCTACTCCAATGGCGGGACATAGGCCAAGCAAGATGTAGCGAGATACATCATCCCAAGATCTAAAGCCAGCAATGCACGACTACTGCACGTCGACCGTACCAATGTTCGCCATCAACTCACTCAACGACGTCTCCGCCCGGATCTGAACCTGGATGAAACTGTCTGTCGCCACGCGTTTGTACTGCCCGCGCTTCTGCGAGGCAAGCAGCAGTGCCCCGAAATGTTGCCGAAGCCGAACCAAGATTCGCAGCGCGCGCTCATCTAGATCAAACAGAGGATCGTTGCCAGAGAAACCCTCGTCGATCAAGGGACTGATCCACGGATGAACAAGAACGAGCCGCTGTGTTGCAAACGAGTCCTCTGTAGTCTCAATTTTTACCTCGCCGATGATCGGCGCCGTAGCACGATAAACATTAAGGACTGGGTTGGAAGTGCGTGCCACGAGCTGGGGGAGACCCGCGAAGCGGAAGACGAGTCCAGGGAGTCGAAGTCGACCAGAAACGAGGGACAGCGATGGGAGATCAAGGAGTCGTTCATATAGCATTACGATTGGAGAGGGGTCAGGAAAGGATGATTGCAAGTCCGTGATCATCCGATTCATCTCGGCGGCCTCCATGGCTCGCGGAACATGGGGTGGCAGAATTTGGTCGTATACAGTGAGATCGGAGGGGAGGTAGCTTTTGGTAGTGCTACTTGAGTTTCCAATCCAAGAGAGAAGCGTGACATCATCCGACTGTGTCAGGATGTGTTCGAGGAGGCGACGGACTGCTCGTTTGCCCTCGCCATATATGACAGAGAGCGAGATGCCAAAGATTCCAAATAGTGAGTACGCGATATCTTCTTCCCGCGTCGTCTCGCGCTTCGAAGCCAGATACAGCTTCTCCCGCAAGCGGTCCAGCCCCGGTTCAATCGTGGCAAGCCTCTCCGTGGCGAACTTTGTTGCTTGCTCCATCTCCGAGAGAATAATGGGGGATTCCTTGTGATTAGGTATGTCCAAACCAAGATATGGCTTCCAATCCTCTGTGTAGAATTGAATAACACTAGAAGCAACGTACTCCTGGTAGGTCCACCCGCGAGTGTTCCAGATGCTTTTCCACAGATCGCCTGCTTTCTCGAAGGTCTGATATCAAAACGACATAAATTTGTATTTTCATACGGGGTAGATCCAACGGACTCACAGCAAACTTGTGGGTCTACTGAATTCTTCATTATCGACATCATCATCTCAAATGCACCGAATGCCTCCTTGTAGCGGCCCATGCTATACATTACGGAGTATTTTCTCCTGTAACCTTTGTAGTTTGACGGGTCGTGCTCAATGGCCTGCCAGACCATCGCTACCATTAACTACCCATAATGTACGAGTCAAATCATACCTTGGTTACGCTGACGAGTTCCCCCTCCAGGAATCCAACTCGCGCCTGGCAGCATTTAACAATGATATCGTTGATGTTCATCGGGTTGAGCGAGAGTGCGCTCGAGTAGTGTCCGATGGCCACGCCATGGTCGTTAGCCATGTCAGCGCGTTTTTCGAGTCTCTTGACACAACGTAGTTGGAAATCTAGACGGATTCTTAGATTGCTCTTTATGTCACGAGTGAAATTACTCACCGAGTTCCCATTGCTGCCGATCATCGAGTGCATGAATATCTTCCAACAGATCATTCTTCACCTTTCGCAAGTATTCGATCGCCTCTGTGACACGATCATCTCCTTCAAGAACATCACAGACTGCCCGATAAAGATGAAACTTTGGAGACATAAACTGAATGGCATGAAAACTGTCAGGCACTTCTAAACGACTAAACCACACTATACCTTGTCTGCGCCTCCCAATACCTCATTGACTGAATGAGAACGCAGCCCCATCCTCGCCCATCCCACTAAAACGCTATCAGGAGGCGAGGAGGTGAGCGACAATATAGCAGAGTAGGCTGAGAACGCCTCGAGGTGATTGTCCGCGATTGATGCGTCGTCCCCGATGACCCGAAGTCGCGCTACGCATCTATTCGTGAATTCTGATGGTAGGGGTCGAAGATACTATAGTACAAAATGACGAAGACACGCGCCTTCAACCCAGTTCATGATCAACTCATTGTGCTTGAGATCCTCGTTCATGAGGTCAAAAACGTCGAGAAGATATTGTGCAGCATCATATATACGACTGGAGGCATACATAACTTCACATTCATGCTTCTTCTCATGCACGCGCAGGTTGCATTGCAACGCAGCAAGCTGGATAGTGAGCCCTTGGACGGTTCGCTCGAGATCGAATATTTTCTGTCCTATTGGATACAGAAAACGGGGTCAAAGAGTTGTGAATTGGAATGATGATCAATGTACCTGAGTCTGCTACGATCCTGGCTGTTTCGTGTCGATTTGAATGTATGCACGTTGAAAGGGGACTATCAACGAGGTGTGAGTGAAGAGAGACAGCACGCACTTGTGCTTTTATGCTGTGCACGAAGGGACTGGTTGTCTTTGTCCGATGAAGCCAGCTGGTCACGTAATCGTTGAATGATTTCCTCGAGACTCGTAATGCTCGATACTGACCGGAATGAACAACAGCACGAGACAGACAGCCAGCTGTTAGACACACCTTGACTTGCATTCCGAACATGTAAGGGCTCCACCGTGTTTCCGATATCAAAGTTTTTTGTCCTTGAGCGGGGGGGTTCTAGTTCCAGGAGAATCTTTTTGAGTCGAATAAGTATGTAATGACATCTGATAGAAATTGCGAAACTGACGTTGTCGCGGTAGTCTGAGGGAAGGATGTCCAACAGATGTCGAAGGGTGATTTTCCGGTCTCGAGCAACCACGATGTCGTAGTTTTGTGAGATGGCCATGGGCGAGATGGAATCGGTGTGAGGCATTTTGACTTCCGCAAGATGTTTGTGGGACGTAATGTCCCAGAGTGACAACGAAACTCCGGAGGCTGCAATGAACGTATCGTTAGGTGCCAGTGCGATATGTTCTGCGTCGCGAATGTTCCATGTTGAGAGTGTTGTCCAGGTGGACACCTCGATACAGTGTATGTCGCCGTCAAACAAGACGAGGAGTTGCTTGCCGTCGCTCGTCCAGGCGAGGCTTCTAGTTCCGAGAAGCCCGTTACAGTGGCTTACGTAAATCTGTGGCAGTCGACCGCGACGAGTCGGCCGTCGTGACTGTCGTAGATACAAACAGTGGCCCATGCGGCATTCGCGATAAGTCGTCCGCTAGGCGAGAACTTGACCGCGGACACGGGATAGTCGTGTTTGAATGGACCAAGCAATCGCTCGCAGGTTGAAAGTGACCAGACAGAGAGCGTCTTGTCCAACGATTCGGTTGCGATTTTTGTCGAGTCCGGTGAGATGTCGACTGCTCTCACCGCATCGCTGTCTGTTTGGAAGTCGGTCACCTTTCCGTGGTCTGCCGCGTTCCACACCGTCACTCGACCATCTTCCGTCCCAGCCACGATCCACTTTCCGTCCCGTGAGACTGCAAGGTCGCGAACAAAACTTCCAGCGTCCATTGGCTTGTCCACTTCCTGGCCATCCGCAACTCTCCATTGTCGAATCTTTCCTTTTTTCTCCTCCGCTCACGACGTGCTTCCCGTCGGGGAGAAACTTGACCAAATATAATATGGCTTCTTGAGGATCGATCTCAATCTGGTTCAAGTTCGCGCCAACGATATTGGAGGCGATAATATTTTCACTCGGTTCCTGAGGTCTCATCAGTGCCTCGTTTTCTGTTGTCTCGGGTTCATCGGCTGTTCTCGCCAATGCACCCGCCTGCTGTCCGTGATCGAAGATAGCTAGGCTGTCCACCCGCACGGCCCTTTGTCTCTTTTCAGTTCCTGAGTGCACCAATGATCTTGCCCATGGACGTGTGTGTTACTCACCGTTCCTCTTTGTCAGGCGACCCTCGAAAGACATACTTGATAGGCTAGGTGTGAGCGTGGTGCAAAGAAAATTCACCTTCGGTGTATCGTATCCGAGTCTACACGTGCTCACTTACGCATTCGCCGCCTGGGCGCTTATTTCATCCATATCCCACTACTACTTTCAAGTGTCCACGAAGCACTGTCAAATCCCATTCATTGGCCACTGACAACTGCCAACAATCGGACAAGCAGAAAGGTCTCCATGATTAGCTTCGTATGCGCGCGAACATCGAGACATGGCTCATTTGTACCATCATTCTGATTTCATCCCTCAGTGGCAGAGGAGCGGCTAGTACGCGAATGAACTTGGCCTAAGCTTCCACGGGAGTTCTACGAGCACCTGACGTCCATGCCACTCGTACGATTTATATAGACATTTATTCTCTCACATATACCGTGACATTGTCAGCGCATTTAAAGCACGGCATACAAATCATCATCATTCTCGACATATATTTACATCGCGGTGCGTTTACCACGACTCACTTGCTTGTGTGTTCACCCGACTCGGTAATGATCGTTCGTAGGAAATGGGACACAGTCGATCGTATGGCAGATAAATGAGGATACAACACAATGTCTTTCGCAGCTCGAAAAGGTAGTCAAGCCCCGCAGATCGGCGTCCGCGCGCGCAAGCACGGAATCATGGCTCGTTCGCACTGTCGGCCTCCTCTCAGTCAATGACAGTCATCAACGGCGGTGGAATTGGAGCAGACGTGAGTATCAAGGCGTCTTTCTCCCGGACTGCGAACCCAGGTCCTAGTGCAAGCGCATGGGGCACCACCAACATCTATCACTCTTGAGGGTGCTCGGGCTGGTTGAGCTGGCGGACTGCCTGATTCCGAAGTTCCACGCTCGCAGAGAAGAATGGGCCCGTCTCATAGTCGGGGAACCGATTTACGTTTCCAGAGGGCACGTCACAAGCCCCAACCGATTCTGAAGGAGTGTTGGCATTGGAATCGGGTCATCGGGAGGGGGATACATGGGAGGTGAAAATATTGTCCCCATATCCATTGATGATCACATAGGCGTTGACCTTCAAACGTGATTGTAAAATCATGGATTTAGTTATTGCAGCTGTCCGGGCTGCATGATGTTGCACAGCGGCCCTCGGGACCATAAAGAGCCAACAATAGAACAGGGAACAGTGGGTAAGCCCATGATCAGAAGGACTGATCCAAGAGAGCGCAAGAAGCACGGGCATAATGATATTGCTGTAATTATCCACACCTGCAAGTAACTTGGAAGGAAAAGACGTAGCCATTCGACTAGATGTGATAATGTAATAGGTGTAGTTCGAAGGAGTTGCATGCCAGCGCAATCCATGATCCTCAGAGCGATACATATACACAAGATGTCAACGAGATGAGAGAACAAAACGAGCAGGTCGAGGAGACGAATTAGCAAAGAACAGCAGAACATAAGTAGAACAACAGAACAACAGAACAACAGAACAACAGAACAACGGAACAACGGAACAACGGAACAACGGAACAACAGAACAACAGAACAATAGAACAATAGAACAACAAACCAACCAAAGTCTTGAGTGTAGACTCCAAGAGAGATGGAAATGTAACGAAATGCGTCATCCCAAAATCCAAAAGCCAACAATGCACGACTATTGCACGTCGACGGTACCAATACTCCCCATCAACTCACTCAACGACGTCTCCGCCCGGATCTGAACCTGGATGAAACTGTCCGTCGCCACGCGTTTGTACTTCCCGCGCTTCTGCGAGGCTAGCAGAAGCGCGCCAAAAGGTTGCCGAAGTCGAACGAGGATTCGCAGCGCGCGCTCATCTAGATCAAACAGAGGGTCGTCGCCAGAGAAATCCTCGTCGAGCAGGAGACTGATCCATGGATGAGCGAGAACGAGACGCTGCATCCCGAGCGAGTTGTCTTTGGTCTCGATCCGTACCTCGCCGAGAATCGGCGCTGAGGCACGATAAATGTGAAGGTCTGAGTCGGATTCGGGTGCCGTGAGGCGGGTGAAATCAGTGAGGCGGAAAACGAGTCCATGGAGTCGAAGTAGACCAGGCACGAAGGACAGCGATGGGAGAGGAAGAAGTCGTTCGTATAGTGCAACGATGGGAGAGGGATCAGGAAAGGATGATTGCAAGTACGTGATCATCTGATTCATCTCGGCGGCCTCTATAGCTCGCGGAACATGCGGAGGCAGAATTTGGTCGTATACAGTGAGATCGGAGGGGAGGTAGCTTTTGGTAGTGCCACCAGAGTTTCCAGTCCAAGAGAGAAGCGTGACATCATCCGACTGCGTGAGGATGTGCTCAAGGAGGCGACGGACTGCTCGCTTTCCCTCGCCATATATGACCGAGAGTGAGACGTCAAAGATTCCAAACAGTGAGTACGCGATATCTTCTTCCCGTGTCGTCTCACGCTTCGAAGCGAGGTACAGCTTCTCCCGCAAGCGGTCCAGACCCGGTTCAATCGTGGCAAGCCTCTCCGTAGCAAACTTGGTTGCCTGCTCCATCTCCGAAAGAATGATGGAGGATTCCTTGTGATTAGGGATGTCCAGACCGAGGTATAGCTTCCAATCCTCCGTGTAAAATTGAATGACCCTTGAAGCAACGTACTCCTGGAATGTCCATCCACGAGTATTCCAGATACTTTTCCACAGATCACCTTCTTGCTGCGTCTCGGATAGCACACCGAGGAGATGGACGATCGTGAGTGCTGCGCGACAGTACCACCGAAACATGGCGACGACAGATTCTTTCTGAATCTCCTTATGGACGCAGCACGTATCGCTCCATGCCCACCGGAAACGGCGAGATTGGACGATATTACAGAAATTGATGAGCTTCTTGATTGTGGGCGATTCGGGTAGTCCATAGATCGAGATGTCCTCGACCATTTGGAATGTTGGCTCGGGAGGCTGCCACCTGTGCGAGAACATCACATATTGATAGAATTTCTCGACCTCTTGCTTGATGCGCGCATAGTCGAGACGATCATCGGTAGTCATTGCAGACCGAAGTTTGTCAAAGATCGGTTGTTCCTCAAACGCAGCGGCTTGTTGTGTTTTATCACAGAGACGACCAGTGACGGTGTCGATGAGCACGTGGGGAATGTCACGGATAGTGTCATCAACGACCTTCCGGATGAGTGGAGTCGTGTCGAGATATCGACCGCGAAGGTCTAATATTAAAACGACATAAATTTGTATATTCATGCGGGTTGGATTCAACGAGCTCACCGCAAACTCGTAGGTCTACTGAATTCTTCATCATCGACATCATCATCTCGAATGCACCGAATGCCTCCCTGTAGCGGCCCATGCTGTACATTACGGAGTATTTTTTCCCGTAACCTTTGTAGTTGGACGGGTCGTGCTCAATGACCTGACCGACCATCATTACCATTAACTATCCACAAAGTACGAGTAAAATCCTACATTGGTAACGCTGGCGAGTTCTCCCTCCAGTAAACTCGCTCGCGCCTGGCAGCATTTCAAAATGATATCGTTGATGTTCATCGGGTTGAGCGAGAGTGCGCTGGAGTAGTGTCCAATGGCCACGCCATGGTCGTTGGTCATGTCGGCGCGCTTCTCGAGTTTCTCGACACAACGTAGTTGGAAATCTGGAGAGATTCTCAGATTAGTCTATATGCCACCAGTGAAATTACTCACCGAGTTCCCATTGAGACCGACCATCGAGGGCATGAGTCTCCTCTAACAGATTATTCTTCACCTTTTGGAAGCATTTGATCGCCTCTGTAACACGATCATCTCCTTCAAGAACATCACAGACTTCCCGATAAAGATGAAACTTTGGAGACAAGAACTGAATGGCAGGATAACTGTCAAGCCATTCTAAATGACCATGAAAACCACATCGTACCTTGTCTGCGCCTCCCAATACCTCATTTATTGAATGAGAACGCAGCCCCATCCTCGTCCATCCCACTAACACAGTATCAGGAGGCGAGGAGGTGAGCGACAATATAGCAGAGTAGGCTGAGAACGCCTCGCCGTGATTCTCCGCACTTGATGCGTCGTCCCCGATCACCCGAAGCCGTGATAGGCATTGGTTCCTGAAACCTGACAGTAGGGAGTAAAATATATTACTAACGAAATAATGCAGAGAGACTCACCTTCGAGCCAATTTATGATCAACTCATCGTGCTGCAGATCCTCACTCGTGGTATTGATGATCTCGAGGAGATGCTGTGCAGCATCATATATGCGACCACTGGCAAACATGGTTTCACATTGATATTTCTTCTCATGCACGCACAGGGTACATCGGAGCGCTTGGACGGTCTGCTCGAGATCGGCTATTTTTCGTCCTATAGATACAGAAAACGGAGTCAGAGAGTTGTGAATCAGAATGATGATCAACCTGTCAACGAGGTGTGAGTGAAGAGAGACAGCACGCACGAAGGGACTGATTGTCTCTGTCGGATGAAGCAAGCTGGTCACGGAGCCGTTGAATGATTTCCTCGAGACTCGCAATGCTCGCTGCTAACGGGAATGAATAACAGCATGGGGCAACCAGTCGGCTAATAAACACACCTTGACTTGCATTCCGAACATGTAAGGGGTCCACCGTGTTTCCGATATTAACGTTTTCTGTCCTTGAGCGGCGGGGTTCTGGGTCCAGGAAAATCTGTTTGAGTCAAAGATGTAGTAGTCAGTAATGACATCTGATAAAGGTTGTGAAACTCACCTTGTTGCGGCAGTGTGAGGGAAGGATGTCTAAAAGATGTCGAAGGATGATTTTCTTCTCTGGAGCGACCGCGATGTCGTAGTCTGGCGAGATGGCCATGGGCGAGATGGAATTGGAGCGAGGCATTTTGACTTCCGCAAGGTGTTCGTGGGTGGTAGTGTCCCAGAGTGACAACGAGGAAAGTCCGGATGCTGCAATGACCCTGTCGTTCGGTGCCAGTGTGCTATAGTCTGCGGCGCGAATGTTCCATTTTGAGAGTGTTGTCCGGGTAGAAACCTCGAGACAGTGGATGTCGCCTTCCCTAGACAAGACGAGGAGTTGCTTGCCATCGCTCCTCCAGGCGAGGCTTCCGTTCCGTATGTTGTTTGCATAAATTGGAAATTGGGCCCGGAGTCCGCCGTCGTGACTGTCGTAGACACAAACAGTCCATGCGGCAGTTGCGATGAGTCGTCCGTCGGGCGAGAACTTGACTCCAAGCACATAAAACTCGTGAGGGAATGGACGGAGCAGTCGCTGGCCAGTTGAAAGTGACCAGACTTTCAGCGTCTTGTCAAACGATCCGGTTGCGATTCTTGTCGAGTCCGGTGAAATGTCTACTGCTCTCACCAGATCGCTATGTGCTTCGAACTCGGTTTCCTTTTCGTGGCTTGTTGAGTTCCAAACCGTCACTCGACCATCTCCCGTCCCAGCCACGATCCACTTTCCATCGTGTGAGACTGCAAGATCCCAAACAGCACTTCCAGCGTCCATTGGCTTGCCCACTTCCTGGCCATCCGCTACTCTCCATCGTCGAATCTTTCCTTTTTCTCCTCCGTTCACGACATGCTTCCCGCCGGGGAGAAACTTGACCGACCTTGTGAACTCATGAACATCGATCTCGATCTGTTTCACGCCAGCAATGTTAGAGGCGATAATCTTTTCACGAGGTCCCATCAATGCCTCATTTTCTGTGGTCTTGGGTTCATCGTCTTTGCTCGCCAATGCACCCATCTGCTGTCCGCCATCGAAGACAGCTGGGCCCGCCCCACTCGGTCCTTTTTATCTTTTCAGTTCCCGAATGCACCAATGATCATGTATGTACTACTCGCCGTCCATCTTTGTCAGGCGGACCTTGGAAGACTTGATAGGCTAGGTGTGAGCGTGGTGCAAAGAGAATTCACCTTCGGTGCGCTATCATATCGGACTCAAGTCCACACGTGTTTACTCACGCATTCGCCCCGTGCCCTGGGCGCTTACTTTCATCTGCATCCCACCTTTATCGATCGCTATCGTACTCCTTTTCGACGAAGCAAGTCACTGTCAAATCCCATTCATTGGCCATCGACATTGCCAACACCGTTCGGTGCTACCATTTCACTGCGCTAATCCACTTATCCCAACGACAACAAACGGACACCCTGACTTATCAGTGTACGCACGACAAATTGACCTTCCATTACAACATGGACACTTTCAAGAAGGTACTCGAAATGTCGTGGACGGTGTATCCCATCCAACGCTCGACTACCCCATCCTTACTCGACTTGTGAACTTCACTGTAGGAAGTCAAGGACTCGGACCTGACGCCGAAAACGATCCTCATACCATATTCTGGAAATGGCCAGATGTCAAAGTTTCACAGTTTCCTGGTCAGCCGAACATGTATGCTTCGCAATATTTACCATCACCCGTTGTCAGATAAAGGTGCCTTATGTTCCACCTTCTCAGTTGCCAGTTGCCCTCCCGGCGCTGGTCATACAAAAGGGCGATGGTGGAGAGCCTTCCAAATCGTTACCCAGGATGTCTTGACGAATATTCCAACCAATCGAATACAATAGTAGATCATAACCAGCTTGCTCGAATGCGCATTCGCTGGGGTGTAGTATATTATCAGCTCAAGGTCGCCGCCGTCGTGGTGGTGTCGCGGCGTTCCGTCCAGCGCTACGTACTTCCGCTTTTCGAGGTCGGCGTGAACCTAATAGATCACTAGCACTAGTTACACAACTCACCCATTCATCAGACTCGGATGAGTCCTCAAGCCAAGCCTCAGGCCTCAGTTTTGATCCCTCTCCCAATGTATGCGACAAACGCACCGCGATAGACGAATGCCTCAAACATCGTTTCGTACGCTCAGTGACACCTCTGGCATCCGTGGAGGGGATCATCGAACGTCCAGAACGTCTCTATGCCGTCAAACTGGGGCTGGTTTCTGCTATTTAGCGTATCGAAGAAGTGGAATCTGAGACAAAGGCCCGGAGACTCGAACGGTGACCGTGTAGTGATGTGCCGGCCGGTCTGAAGCACTAGGAGCCTTCGAAATTCCCCAGGGATAGCGACGGAGGAAGTCGCACAGTCCCTGAGTACTACCCTCAGGGAAGTGGCAATAGATTTAGTTGTGCGGTTATCTGATTGCACTTGGTCTGAGTGGATATATATATATTTCCCTTAGATTAAGATTCTATCAATGATGTAGGGAACCGATCTTAGTAGTCCATATGCGGACACCTTCTTCACGTTCGCCCATGAAGTGTAACAGCCGAGGTCTTCCTGAACTTGGGCACATAGAAAACATTGCCGATGACCCTGCAAAGGTCTTTCCTGAAAAAATAAAGGAAAATGAGATTAAACAAGATGTTACAATGCAGAGATGAAAAGCATGGACGCACCTCGTTCATGTCCAAACCGATTGCATACTAAGACGACGCACTCTCGCTGTTCTTTAGTCTGCATTGCTTCCGCCGACTTCTCAGACCCTCGTGCTCCCTGCGGATCCGCACTTGCTGTATCGACGCCCTTGGCCCACAATGGCCGCAATCGCATTGACCAGAAATTCAGCACGCTCCAATTCGGTTCCAACGCGTCCCCATTCCCGTCATCTTCGACCTCTGCTGCTTCTGAATCACTACCGCTCTCCCCTCGCTCGAGTCCACCCGCACGGGCACTGGCACCCCCCTTCATCCCCACTTCCTCCGGCCTCAACCATGCATTCAACAACAGTACCGTCCTCACCGCCTCCTTCTGGCACCACTCTGCCAACTCGTACGGCCCGCCCTCAATCGAGATCCATTGTCCGTCCGCATGCACGTTGAGATCATTGCAGATCGCGATCATCGTGCGACCCAGTGGTGGTGGCAGGTCGAGAGCGGAAAAGCCTGTGCCTGGACGGGCCCAGGGGACGTCGGTGGGGAAGAGGTTGGATTTGTGGTAAGTGTGAAGGAGGTGGCCGTTGGGGTCATATAGAAGCGCAGAGTTGACGCCGATGAGCGACGGGTGAGCGTGGGGCGAGGCTGTGGGAGGGGAAGTAGTAGGGTCGGGAGACGGCGCAAACGAGGGATCGAGACGTTCCGGAAAGCCGGCTGCGACATAACATTGGAGATCCCGAGCGAGCTCAGCGCAAAACGTGGATGTAGGACCCGTCCTTGGGTGTTCGAGGTAGGGTGCGATAGACGGCGCATCGGGAAACATGTAACCTTTTCAGTGTGATCGACATCACATCAGAAAGGGAGAAAGATGGAACGGGAACGGAACGCCCGCGAGACCCGCTTACCACTGAATATCATTTCTGGAAAACACACCAAATCAACTGATCGCGGGCTTAGCCTGTCCAAGTTTGATGTCAAGTTTCAGTCTTCGGCAAATATGACACAGTTAGAACGTAGTAGGGAGCAGGAAAGACGGACCCTCGACATAGCTCGCGCGCTTTCAGGATGTTTGCATGCACCTCTCCGATCTGTATGCCTCCCTCAGCAACTTTCCCCTCCGCCACGGCGACCGCGATCAAACACAACTCACCTTGGGCGCAAATTGAACTACAGCGATTTTTAACAACGAAGTCGTCATTATATTGTCTGGGTCAGATGAGGCTAGCGGGACGTCCGATTGCACCCTGGTACTTCGTGCTAAGATAAGGAAACCAGTTCACAAAACTCCTAATATACCAAATGAAGGCAACATTCAAACCCCGCCATACACTCTTGGGCAAGCTTGTCAAGACTCCATCGATTTCTCCACCGGTGCCGTGAGATATCTTCACAAGTCCATGACGGCCCGACTTGAACGGCCTGTAACCCGACTGTGCACGAGGATGGGCGACCTGTCAATATTCGAAGGTCAACTACACGAATCCAGCCGCAAGCCACGAATAACGTACAAAGTAACTAAGAAGATGGAACAGAAAATATAAACCAGAACGTGGAACAAGGAGACTGATGGTGTATTACTCGCAAACCAACTGGCCCGTCAATTCATTATGATCCTAGAAGTGACTTGGCCTGCAGATTACGCCCGTTTTCGTCGCGCGGCGCGGTCGGAATGCTATTGTCTTGGAGGTGACTGTATGCGCCTTAAAACACTCCGGACTGGTTTTCCGCTGGGTGTCCAAAAGGTGGGATACGGACGTGAGGGATGGTTCAGAAACTGGGGACAGATCGAGGGCAGGAGGTGCCGAGACCGGGTGAGGGGAACCGTTGGCGGTGTAGCAATCCGGCTAATATTAATAAGGGTCCTGATCCTCAGGAATGTTGTGGTTCGAGACGCACACGATCAGACGAAATCAGGATTTCTATGTCAGGGTGCTGTGGGCAACGACGAGGTCGAACGAGAGCAGCCTTTAGAGGCTCCGTTCGTCGAACTCCGACTTGGCGTAGCAGGAACGATTGTCTTCCTGAGGGACTGACTCGCCCACAGGAGATGAGGGTAAAACAGAAGCCACGTGGCACTTGGTGCTCTGCGGACGTCCTCGTTCTATCGTTCGACTCAAGTGCTCATTTTTAGTTTGCTTTCAAGCTCGGACAAGCAGCAAGGTCTAGATTAGCTTCGTATGCGCGCGAGCATCGCACCATCATTCTGATTTCCTCAGTGGCGGAAGAGCAGCTACGTGAATAAACTTGACCTGAGCTTTCACGGGAGTTCTACGAGCACCAGATGTCCATGCCGCTCCATGAACAGAAGATTCGATAATATTTTTTCTCCGACGGTGCTCAAGCCGGTGCATCGCCGGACCTTGCACACTTTAGACAAGGCTTAGGCGGTACGACTCGGATGTCCCCGTTCCACAGCTCACCTTCGTCAGATACAGTTCTCTGTGTGTTGTTTATTCGCCGCGGATATGAACGTGACGGCGCATTCCTCTCTTGCAGGATAATTTAGGTTACGAGTACTGCCGAACGTTCATGTCACTTCATGAGTGTCGGTGCAGGGCGCAGATTCTCTACCCGTTGACAAAGACGGTGGTCGGTGCGTCTTGCTCGTCTGGAAGACAGTCTACGGAACGCACATTGCAGACCAGATCCAAACAGAAAAGGTGAGTTGCTCCGGTCATCCTGCTACTCGGCCACCTGATGAAAGCTAGGTACATATATTATATGCCATTCGTGAACGAACTAGACTACAATTTATAAGTATGTGTGTATACTCTGATTATGATCCTGAATGTCTAAAAAAACATACGTGATTACAGGAAAACACTAACTTTGTTTCTGGAAAGCAATATGGAGATTGAAAAATCCGAGGAGTAGAGGACCTATATTCTAATCCCTCCATATCTCAGTTAGATTCCTGGCTAATCGTTTAGCATATGCACCACCTGCAGGTATGATCCCGAGAAATCTTGATCTACACAGGTGAAACTGGACACTTGTCTCCTCTAGCATCCCAGTAAAGGTAAGATGGATGGCATCGAAGACTGCACACGCAAAGGCATAGCAGGATGACTTGAACAGACAATATTTGGGCATGTTCAAGTGGATGGCACAGACGAGGCTAGAAATGTCACTGAGCAGAGGAGCTTCATCCACCAGCCAGGTGAGGTGTTCGAGGCATTTGCTATCTGTGATGTGGACTACTTGATGGGGACCCAGCACAGAGACTCTGTCACTCGGAGTGCCATATGCACCCAGACGACCAAAAAAGCCAGTTCTCTTGATGGTGCGAGATATCTTTATGGCAGTGGATGCCTTGAGAGTGTTTGGATGAGGTTGAATGTAGAGGACAATGTATTCGTGCTGGAAGGATGGAAGGAGGTTATGTCTCTTGTAATGAAAGGCTCGTGTGACAATGTAGTGATGATGAGGATCGTGCTTTGCCAAGTTGTCCTGCCATTGAACAGGGGTCCAGCGAGTATGGGTATCTCCGAGAATGTCCTGCATGCTGAAATAGCAAAGGGGGGATTTTCCGAAGAGGGAAGGGCGGGACGGATATTGATCCTTCCAGTATATATGCGATCATCTTTTGCTTGGAATTCTTTGCGTGCTGCGCCCAAGCAATCACGCGTTGGTTACCATATTATAACAGCTCTAAGGTCGGGTACGCCGATACCACCAGTGGCACTGGCCGCGCCAGTACCTCAAGGCTTCAGTTCTGTATGCCGTTTACCGTTATCTTTGCATGCCGTGCCCAATCGCACGTTCGCTCGCGCTCGCAGTGCTTGTTCCTCAACAAGCTCGGGGATACCGCTATCAGCGCGCGCCCTCTTGTTACAAAGAAGTTGGGTGATTTAAATGACACATCCGACTGCCTGATAATCATAACTCCATAATGATGGCACACGGGTGTCGGGCGCCCCGTCCATCAGAAGAGCATTGCAATTATGTGCGCCTCACATACTACCCCATTCGTCGAATCATCGACTAAAGCCGGCACGTTCCTCGCCATGGCACGGAGTCCCCACAGAGGCACGCAGACATTTCGAAACCACTCGTCTGCGCCGGTTTGCTATCGCCTCATACAGTACCACCCACGTTCGACGTCCGATCCGCACAACGGATTCGGAGTGCATCTTCCCAGACGACGAGGGGTAGGTACCGCGGCGTCCTGCAGAGCTGGGAATGGAAGACTCTGCAGGACGTCCTCGAGAGGCTGCGGGGAGAAAAATGAAAACGGACTGGTCAGCACGCGGAGTAGATGAGATGAGTGGACTGAGTATAGTCGTATCCAACCAAGGGATAAAAAGAAGAGTTAA
The DNA here is from genome assembly GCA_038091575.1 of Leccinum subgranulosum. NCBI lineage: Eukaryota > Fungi > Basidiomycota > Agaricomycetes > Boletales > Boletaceae > Leccinum > Leccinum subgranulosum. Next base: position 18,003 of record JBBPOS010000336.1, read on the forward strand.
TGAGTTGGAAGAAAAAGTACACGAGCAATTACTTAAAAGATATGTATAAGCCCGAATGTAAGGCGTACTATTCAACAATCAGCCAACCAAAAAAAAAAGAAGAATGCAAGAGGGAAAGGAAAAGGAGATGATCAGAAAAACATGGAAGAGTCAACGCCACGACACGCAAACCAACACGGCAGAGGTAAACAATATGGAAACCAAACAGGTGATCGAGTAACGTACAAAAGCGAGAAAAAAAAGAAAGTGTGTGAACAAGTCCGCTCTATTCGCGAACCGGCCGGCCCGCCGATCTATCTCGCGATCTCGAACGTGACTTGCCTTGCGACTCCTCCTGGCTCGACATTTGCGGCACATACGCGTTCATAATATTCGCAAACGTCGCCGGAACAGCCTGTGACGCAGACATGTTCGCATAAGCAGCTTGCTGCTCTGCTGGCAGAGGTGTCGTCGAGTTGCCATGATGCGGTGGCGTGGTTGCGCTCGGATTGATATTTGGGGGCGACGCCGAATGAGAAGGCGCGTAAAGTTTTGCATTCGGAAGGTGAGCGTTGATATTTTGGCGTTTTGGATCGGATTCCTTGATTGGTGGTGGCCGATATTCATGAATGTTTAATGTGTCACCTGACGTAGGTGGTGGGAGAAGGATGGTTGTAAACGGTTGGGACTGGATATGTGATGGTGGTGGGGGAGGTGGATGCGTATAAGGAGCGGAGTCATCGATGAAGCCGTCGTTGGGCGCATTGGGGTCATGATCCTCTGGAAGGGCAGGGATGACGGCCGCGTGCCTACCGCCTAAAGGTCTGTGTCATATCGTGTCATAAATAGGAAATGAGATGCGTGCAAAAGAGAAATAGGCCACAAAAGTTGATGATCACGGGAGAGGACAAATATCCAACGTATCCCTTGGCCATAGGCCATAATATTGACGAGAATGGCACCACGTCTCATTTACCCGGCAAAAGAGCGAACGCGACTCACCCGCCCTCTGCAAAATGCTGCCAGACGTAATCACGGAGGCGATCGGCGTTGGGAAGTTCTTGGATGAGGTGTTTAATAGTGTTCTGTCCAAGACCGAAAAAGTCGGGTCCAGAGACAGAGTTGGAGTGTTGGCGATTGCGAATCGCGTTTGCTTGCTTGACGATGGATGACCATGCTCCAGTTGCTGTTCCCGCAATAATCGGTCGGCCAGGCACATCAGATGCGTCAATCTTGAATTTGGGTCCATCACCTCCGTCCAGGATAGAACAAGTATAATGAGCCTCGCTATGCGGGTCTATGGTCGAAAGATAGCGTCTGAATTGGTTGCATCATTAGCAGGGGGTGCACCGACGAGAGCAAGGTCAGCTCACCTAGATACTTCGTACCCAACAGGAAAGATGTATCGTTCTGTGTGGAAATGCTCGCGCATACAGACCTCGCCGAGATTGATGACCGTCATGATGCCCACAGTGAGTGGTAAATGAGGGCGACCTTTTTTGTCGCGCGGTACGGTCGGGATGCTAAAGCTCTTGGAGGTGACTGTATGCGCCTTTAAACGTTTCGGTTTGGCATGCCGTTGGATATCTGATGGCCGAGATACAGACGTGGCGGGGGAGGGGGCAAGCGAAGGGGATGGTCCAGGAATTGGGGGTGAGTTGGCGGTAGGAGGTATAGGGGCGGGGGGTGGGGCACCGTTAGCGGTGTATGGCCCCGGTTGATAAGGGTGATCATCCGGAGGGGTCATGACAGGCGACAAGGGCGATGGCGGACGGAGATTGGCCGATGAAGCAGCGTCAGAATCGATGGATGGCTTTACAGGCGGTTTCAGACGCAAGCGAGCCCCTTTATTGGAGACGAGGAGGGGCGGGGTTGCGCTCTCTGCGGGGTGCTGTGGAACGGGAGCGAGAGCGAGGATGGGCTGGGAAACAAGTGGCGGAACGGCGGGCTCCTTGCCCTTGGCAGCTCCGCGAGATCTCTTAGTCTGGCGGCGAGCCTGGCGGGCGTCATCCTCGACTTGTTCTCGCTGTTGTTCGTCTGCACGCTTACGGGCCAACGGGCCAAGGTAGCGAGAACTGAGCAAGGGATCGATGGTGTGGTCCTCTAAGTCGTCTTCGGCCATGGCCTGGCGCAGATTGGCGACGAAAGTGGCCCGGGTCCGAGCGGAGAGCAGGGCACGGGGAAATGCACTGGATGGCGGGAAGGGTTGACCGGGTGTGTTGGGCTCCGAGCGGGTTTCGAGTTCGTGAATCCGCTGGAGGATGAGACTGGATGTCATGTCAGCGGGAAAAGCCAGTAATCGGGAACTTCGGAACGTACTCTCGCTCCTCTCGGAGTTTAATGTTTCGCTCGCCCGAGAGCCTCAGCTCGGCCTGTGATTCTTGGTGTTTCTGATGGCGTCTGTTGGGCGTCACCCGGAGTGGCGAGTCAACGGTCCACGTACCTCTTCGAGCTCAAAGTAGCGTCTTTTGAGCTTTCTGTACTTTTCGAGGACGTCATGTTGGTCCTTGGCGGGCTGAGGTGCTGGTAGCTGAGGTATTTGGTGGAGCGGGGGAGGAGGAGGGCCCATGATGACGTCTCTGTCCATGGCGACGTGTGAAAAGTGGTTGGCAAGAGTCGCTCAGGCGCGCGAGACGCCAAACCAAGTTCAAACACGACTACACAGCTTATCCTGTGCGACATTCATCTCCCCCGCACTTGTAAACCAGAACTCTGCGTTGCTTTCTAGTACGTTCATCTTCAACATCTTCTAGGAGACGAGTCCGTCTTTTTTTATAATTTTTATACACATATTTCTTGGTGGACCACTCAAACAGCGATGGCTCTGCCACGGCGTTGAGTCTTTCAATTTTTCACATTCCCAAAACGCCCGATCTCGGCTCATAATTTCTATTTATGGAAATGTTCCACTCGCAGTGGACCCATGTGGCTCCACCACTACCATCGGGAGAGTGAACCTTGTGGTGTTTTCAGTAACTTGGGAAGCACGAAGGGTTGGTAGTGCTTTAATCCCTTATTCCGAGAGCTAAATTTACACAGACAGCCGAATAGCTTCTGGAAGACGATATAGGCTTATAGATAACCTGTGAAAGGTATGTTGCGCTGCAATCAGTCACTAGTACTTTTGAACATCAGCTCCAAATAGGACACACGTGACGAAAGCCCTTGAACATATCGGTTCGTGACGATTTTCACCTTTATTCAGTACAGTATTACGGGAGTGCGCACAGCCTTCACATGGATGTGAACTTTGCATCTATTCTGGCCCACGGACACCGGACCTGGAAAATCACTACGTTGAAAAGTACTTTGCTTTTCCTCCCTTCTCCACTTTTGCATCGACTCCCTGGACTGAACGGGCGCCCCTTTGACTCGTCGGAACTGGACATCCGTTGTCTGTTAGGAACCCGGCGCAGTTGTTGCCTCTCAACGATTACCGCATAAGCAACCATCAATGCTTCAGGCCCTATCTATACTTAATCCTGACCGGGACCGGGGAGGCTCGCGCCCACAACGTCACGTGATTATACCCCACCATATGTCTTCAAATCAACGCGCCGATCTCCGAGTCATCACACGACTCTCAGGTTCGCGTTCGCGTGGATGAATAAAAAAACACATTGGATGGCTCCCACCTGGGTCTTCGCCCACCTGTCACTCACAGATACACGAGCACAATGTATAGATCCTCGGCGCATGTCTCGAAGAAACGGCGATCTCCGTTTACATCCCTGCAGGGTTCTCAGTTCCACTGCGCGTCGAGGGTCGCGGGAGGTGTCTGTGGTACGGTGGAAAACAGTGCATTATAATGCACATGTATTATTGGGTGCGCGATCATAACTGATTTAAATGACGCCTAGATATCAGACCATGGACCATCATCAGGTATTACATGTCTCTGCCATAGGGTCAGCGCTCTCGGGTCTTCGAGCTGTGCAAACGGAGGCGACACCAGAAGAACGCCCGGATTTAGGATAGACACAGACTCTTTATCCCCGTGGCACTTGGCGCTTATGTCCAAACGCAGGTCCTACCATGCAACAAGTTTCGCAACAGTACAGCTTCTTCTGTTCGCCGCGCCCATGTGCACTGTTCGCCCGGATTTCAGAATCAGCACATCGTGTACGACTACCGTACAAGGAGAGAAATTCAAACTGACCGCCGTACGCCGATCTGGAACGCTTACCTTTGACTTTGCAGAGAGACCCTTTGCAAATATCGTTGTTTCTCTGTCATCGACGCGCGAACCCTGTCGGGTAAGACCGACACCATCATGACCGATCTCCACCTCTCTCCCCTCCTACTTAAGCGGCATACCGATGCATCCGGCTGCCTTCCCGTCCGCGGCGCATAAACCTCCAAAGATCACAAAGCCCTGAAGCGCGCAACGTGGTCTGTCACATCATATCATATCAGATTAACTTGGGAGACAGACCAAAACAACCGAGCCTCGTGGGTTTGCTTCTTCCAGATCTATGCAAGTTATTCCAAGTATGGACGCGCCCTCGGACCGTGCATCTCAACAACGTTTATGGTTAGGTCGTATTCGCATCATCGGCCCGACGAACAGGGTGAAATTTTAATCCAACAAAGAAAAGGCACAGCGATCGCTTGCGCGGAATCACAAAGTGAAGTCGAGTTATCGATTGGCGGAACACGAAAACATGACATGACGGGTCTCTGCTGATGGGCCAAATGGCTATCCACTTCAACGCCGTACCAACCTTTGGAAATGGGTCGGACCGGACACGGCGTGCCAATCGGTGTGTTGATGTGTCAAACGTTCAAGGGTGGCTCGGAGTCAGTCCTTGACATCGTTGTGGAACCTTCGTAAGCTGCCACTCCGAGTCCGGCTCAGCACCTCATCCCCGGGAATGTAAGTACGAATGGAGTACAGGAAGACCATTCATCGAGTCTCGTGGTGGGAGCGGTGGGGTGTGGGTCGGAAACACTCTCACTATTACTCAAGTAAATAGTGATTATCGACGAGGTTGCCATCGCGTCGTTCGAAGCTGCATCGTGCAAGTCAGTATGTGACTACATCTCAATACGTTTCACCGTTCCACCGTTATTAAGCCATGCGTTGGTGGGCGGGTGTGATTGCAGCCAGGTAGTTACAAGGAAAGGAAGAGAAATACACAAAAAAGAGCCGTCGGATACCCTTTCATTGTATTTGACATGGCTCGTAGCACCGGTGGCCCGATCGGAAAGTTCCAGTAGTGCCAGCGATTTGTCTCATCTGACACGCGGTGGAGCCTAGGCCCAAGTTCTCCCTCGAGTCACCTAAACAAGTCAGACCGCTCCGACAACTTGATTTTTTTTTGGCGAGCCGATCCAAGCCCACGACTGCTCCAGTCACGCCAATTATTCAACAACAGGGCTCGAAAGATCAGATCCACAACAGCTCAACCTTTCCCTTTCTTGAAAAAAAGTTTTAGTTTATCGCCGCTGTGACGACGCTCCGTGTTTCGAGGGATAAGTAGCCAGGAGACCCAAAAAACGAGACGCCAGCCAACCGCTTAGCTTTTCCGATATGATCGCTGGCTCCATGGCACATGCTGGCTGGCCAGCACGGTGGCGTCGAACGTCCACATTGTGCGCAGTAGTTATCGGATACTTACATATATCAATCCCATCGATTTAATAAAATCGATCACACGTACCATCATTATGTGTATCAGTATGTCAATTAATGGTCTTGACTCCCTGGAGGGGCAGTGCGGTCCACGGTACCGTCACGGTGAAGGGGAAGAAGGGGAAGAAAAAAAGGAAGGAGCCCCGAGGCTCTCTGAATCAGGGAGGTTGATGTCGACTTTCATGATATATTGATGATATGATAGACATGAAGAGTCAGTCAAGAATCAAGATGAGCCACTAGCCTGAAGCTTGTTGTTGCCGACGTGTCGGAACGAGTTTGACGTGGAGCAGGAGTGGGAGGTAATCTGAACACGACATTCTGAAAGGAAAAACAAAGGGAAGAGAAAAAAATAATTTCATCATCGAGTCGGTTCTCTTCTCATTCTCCTTTCGGACGTTATTCTCGCTATTTTTTTTTCCGCCGAAGGGGGAAGAGGGGCATGGCACATGCACATGCTAGTATGGAAGAGAGTTTGTTGACCGATCGAGCGTTCCTATGCCGTGAGGGACGTTCTTATACGTCACTCTCCCGCGCGAATTTCCGCCATCTTCCCCTGCAACAGATGCGATTCTGATCTGAGTCCTGACATGAATATGAACGGGTTCTTTTTTTTACAAGAACCTGATTGTTTTTTCTGGCTCCAATGGTACAACAGATGACCTACTACTACAGAAATGCATACACAGAAAAGCAGGAACAGAAGGAAAACGAAAAAGAGAAGAAATCGATCTCATGAACAGACTTGGAGTCCGGTAACCTCACCCGACTGCACAACAAAAGACTCCACGGTATACCACGGCGACAGACACTCGCATGCTACTCACGAACGGTACGATAAAGACGCCGACGCCGATGATGATGTCGTCATGCGTAGGATGACCAAAATCCCGTCTGAGTGTCCCGAGAAAATAGCGTCCACCATGATCTCTTGGCCAGGCGAGGCTGAGCTCGTCGAACGCGCTGGCGACGTGGGTATCCTCGAGCGAGCTGACGACGACCCGTGGGCACTCGGGGCCGGAGATCGGTTGTGCCCATGTCCCCTCGACGTCGATGCCGTCAAATCACGGCGGCGACTAGGAGGCGGCGTTTCAGGCATCCTGTCGATCCTGCATGACGGACGGAGTAAGAAAAATAAAATAATTGGAAAATCGGAAATTGGAAAAAGCCGGGGATGAGGAAGAAGAGCCCTTGAAGAGAAGGGAGGAAAAGAGCTTGCCTTGAATCTCTGCCTTTTGGAAGCAGCAAGAATTTCCCATATCCGAATCCGCCGTCGCTCGGTTGACCACGTTCGTTGACGCCCCATGCCTTGATCACGTCAATCCAGCTGCGGACTATTTTGTCGTTCCTCGGAACGACGAAATCGAAAAAACTCCGGCCCATCACGGTCATGGTGGACAAGAGGTGGTCGTTGGAGCAATATTGAATGGGACAATGTATCGAGAATCGATCGAGTATGAGTGCCGAACGTGACGACTGTGAAGGAAGAGGTTTGAATGACAAAACCGGAGGCGGCGTGGGTTTCGATTGGTCGCCGTTTGCGGAAGTGCCCTCGAGGACGTCAGTGATACCTGGAATGAGAGGAAGCGGACTTGGAGGCATGGGTGACGGGTCGCCCCATCGCTGTTTCAACGGCAAGTAAGCGCTGCGATGAACGGGGGAAGATCCGGCTGAGAACCTACGCGAAATTCAAAGTCCGTTGCGCTGGGAGTAACGACGACGACTTCTTGAGCTGTCGATGCGTTTTGGAAAGCCTTGGGCCCCGGTACAGCAAGCGAGATACTACCGACAATCACGTTATGGACAACAGTACGCGACTGAGGTACGATTAACAATGCATATCAGCGAAAAGGGGAAGAAGTAGACTGACGACAGAGCAGAGGAGATAGCCCTTGAAGGGATCCTTGTGTTTGAGACGAAGATAGGCGATGACCGCCGCCTTGTCCTGGCGGATGGTGTCGCTAAGGTCAGGGTAGATCAACGATTAGAATCGGAGGACAACAAGGGATACCAAAAACGTACTAGTGCAGTCTTCTAATGGCAGGGAATTCCTCGGGGTGAACGAGCTCGAGGGCAGGACGCCCGATGACATCGCGGGGTTCGTAACCTGAAGAAGAAACACATGAGCATGGCGGAGGGCACAATACAAAGGACATACCCAAGAGCTCGGTAATAGACTCGGTGACAAAGAGCCAGCGAACCTGTTCGGAGATGAGTGACCGAACGCATGCACACCACAGCGACAGACATCTTCCGAAAAGTCAACAATGGCAACTTTTCGGAAATGTTAGCGGCGCATTGTACTGGTAGGGGGAAGGACGTACTGCAAGAAACGCGGGGAGTGTTACCAGCCGAATCCATTCAGAGTCCGCGAGCTGAAAGATTCTAGGTACGATCGGAGTGGGGGTAAACAAGTTGACGGCGGAGAAATATGAGCTGAGGGGCAGGGGAGGAGATGAGGAAACAACAGACGGGGCCAAGGGGGGACTTTTATCAGCGTGGAAGAGGATCTGAGCACAAATTAGTAGGCTCTCGGAGGCAGAAGTGATGAACATAACATCACAAGGGCGGGTTTTGCGACGAAATTACTGCAGGTACGAAAAGAAGGACAATGGGGTCATCTGGCAGGGACGCACCTAGTGGGACAACGCCACGATCATCAGGCGCGGCGAGGAGCAATGCATGTGCAATGCGGACCTGTAACTAGCGGTGAGAACGGATTAATTTAAAGTGTACGATTCGCGAGATCTTCGCATCGGCGAGAGCCACGTCTCAATCTCACCTGCCTCGTTTTAGTAGCCACTACGATCATTGTCAGTGATGTGGTCAAACGCACCCGAAATCGCTGCCGGTGACCTCGTCATCATATGGCAGGTAAGAAAACTCAATCAGGGTTTTCAGGTCGCTCATTTATCGCCGCTACAGACCAGGGAACTCGTGCAACCGCTGCTAATCACCCCGGGAAAAGACCTGAACAACCGCTTTGGCCACTACAAGCACGACGACCTCATCGGCCTTTCCTATGGATCCAAGGTCGGATCTCGCAACGGCAGGGGATTCATTCACGTCCTCCGTCCCACACCAGAACTCTGGACATTGGCATTGCCCCACCGCACCCAAATTCTCTATCTTGCCGATATCGCGTTCATCACCTCATGGCTTGACATTCGACGTGGGAGCCGCGTCATTGAAGCAGGTGAGCTCTCCCTTGGCTACCACGCGTCGTGTCATTCCCCCACCCCCTTGGCGAGATTCACATGAGCCAAGTCTATATCTCAATCATTCTCCACCGATGACCGTCTTTCCCGGCCACAACCTTCTTTTCCTCGACACGGCCCGGACACACGCGTTCTCCCATCCAGCACATTTTTCACCATCGCTCTTCTTTGTTCAGGTACAGGCTCCGGCTCCTTCTCGCACTCCGTAGCCAGAACCATCGGCACCTCCGGCCATCTTTATTCCTACGAGTTTCATGAAGCGCGTGCCGATAAGGCGAGGTGCGTCCTTTGTCTCTCTTTGCCCACGCAATCTATCCTAATTGTGGTTTCGGTTTTTCCCATCGAGCAGAGAAGAGTTTGTCCGCCATGGGATGGAGGGTATCGTCACACTAACGCACCGAAACGTGTGCAGGGACGGCTTTACCGTCGAGAACCTCGTCGATTCGGGTGCGTTTCCCTGATTTGCTCCTCCATACCGTCCCGGTCATCTTTTCCGTTTATCCCGTTAGTCTTCCTCGACCTCCCTGCACCTTGGGACGCCATCGCACACGCGAAAAAGGCTTTGCGGGTACGTCCGCCAACAATCAGTGTCAGACACGACGGGATTGATATATTGATGGTCGACACCATTTTTCACCTGCTCTTTGTGTTTGCTAGAAAGACTGCCCCACACGGATATGCTGCTTCAGTCCATGCATAGAACAAGTTTTGCGAACCGTCAGCGCACTCAACGAGGCCGGTTTCATCGGTACGTTTCGTTCTGGGCCCGAGTCGACCTCCGTAGCATTTTCTTACTTTCTGTATTTTTTTTTGGTTCTCTGATGACGACGCAAACATCATTTATTTATATCTGGGTTATCCCTCCCTTGGACCTCCCGCAGACCTTACCATGTACGAAACCCTCCTCCGCCCACACGAGGTCCAACAGCACCTGCCACCCCGACCGCTCAGCGAAGCCGTCGACAAACTCATGCGCATGGCAGTCTATCGAGAGGAAAAACGCCAGCGCCAGATCGCCAACGCTGGAAAGCGGAAACGAGAGGAAGACTCGACGGCGATTGAAAAGGATTTAGACACGAGAGCAAGAGCGGCGGCTGCGACTACGGAAGGAGAAGGGGAAGGAATAGAAGGAGCAGCAGGGTCAGAAAAGAGAGCGAGAGTGGATGCAGAGGCGTCGGCCACGTCCGCGTTCGCCCTTGACGTGCAGGAGTGCGGAGAGAGAGAGACGCGGAGGCGTGAGATCGTTCAACCCGCAGCACTGCCAGAGGACGAGACGGCGGGCACCGGCGCTGTTGCGGGGCCGAGTCAAACGGAACCTGTCCCTGTCAAACTCAATCATTCCAAGGTATCCCCAGACGTCCGGGGACACACGTCCTACCTGACGTTTGCACGTCTCGTGCCCTTCCCTCTCCCCACATCCGATCCAATCATCCAGCAATAAGACCATCCCGTGCCTGCACACACTTCATACGTTACATCCATGTGCACGATTCAAAATGTAGTATATTTAAATTTTGTATTAGCAGATCGTAAGCGAAAAATAAGACTGCGACGTAGCATTATGAGGACTGTATAGATGGGATGATATACAAGCAAAAAGCGAATGGAATGGAAGTTCTATCCCGCAACAGCCCTTCGGTATGCCTTTTCCATCGCACGTTCTTCTCGAATCTGAGCCGCGCTCTTCTGAGGCCGTCGTCGAAGCACACGGCCCGAACCCGGATTGGGGTTGGGGTTGGGTGTCGATGGAAGGATTGCAAGAGAACCAGCACCTGACGTGGTGGGCGTATCAAGCTGGCGACGCTTGGAGGAGGGCGTGTTCTCTTCCTCTGCTTCTTCGCCCTCACCATCAACATCAGAAGCATCCTCGCTGTCCCTCCGTCTTCGCGTCCGTTTCTTTGATGTCCGCGTCGTTCTCGCACCCGATTTCGTACCCCCTCTTCTCTTCGCAGTACGACGCCCCGGTCCCTCGACCCCACTTCTTGATGGTCCCTCTTCCACGTCAGGTACTCCTCGACCTCGTGATTCCTCCATTACCAGATCATCTTCGTCTCTTTGTGGTGGTGGTGGTGGTGTCACTATCTTATCATCCTCATGTTGTCGAGCATGCGACTCCGCGAGTTCGCGCATCGTTTTCGGGACGCCCTTGCGAAGTACAGGCTCAGGATCCACCTCGGCTTCCACTTCCATTTCCCCTCCGGCATCGTCATCCCCAGTTGGGACGAGGAGTTGATCTCGAGATACTGCTGTCTCCAGGAGGTGCTTGTCCTCGACTAACAGATGAGCTCGATCGTCGTCTCCACCCAACCGAAATCCGGACGTCGTCGTCACGGTCATGGGGTCAGACCGATGTAAGTCACGCGGAAGATGGAACGGTTGTACGATGTCATCTGCAGTGGTGAGGTATCCTCCCAGTTGCTGCGGTAGTCGAAAAAAAAGGAAAAAGAGACGGTTAGCCAACTTAGCCGGCACAGCCCGAACAATCTACCCACCTCGTTTTCGTCAGCATTGAGCCATGATTCCCGTTGTTGCAGGGACTGTTGTTCTGGAGGCGCACTGGATTTGTCGGCCTGGCCTGAGGCGTACTGTTGCTGGAGTCGTTCACGAATACGGAGACCATGAACGAGTCGTGTCCATCGTTTACACGTTCGTTCCAACCGCTTGGCACGAGCTCTTTCTTCTGAGTCTTGTTCCGCTTCTAGACAGGCCTAGATCGCCGCCAAAATGGACACGTCAGCCGCGAACGGCAGAAGTTGTAGGTAAGTCGGTGATACATACATCCACGATCACGTTTTCGTTCTCGGCGGCGGCGACGATACCTTGCATGACAGGCATCGCTTTCCGCTTTCTGAATTCAAACCCCGTCTAGATCAATAAATGGAAACGCGTCAGCCAGACGAACGAAGATTTGAAATCGTATTCGATCAGAATGGGTTGTACGTACCACCGCCTCTGCATAATCAAAGCCGAGTTTCTTGGCTATTTTTGCAGCCCCCTTAACTACCCCTCAAAGGTAAGATGACCCAATGGGTAAAGAAGGGGTTCTAGTACACGTACAAGGGATGTGCGCCGCCCCTTCAGGTAACATGGAAGGTACGTACAAGTCGATATTTCCAAAATCATTTTTTGGTATTTTTCCCTACGGAAAAGAATACGTTTCGTCAGCCTCGAGGTGAAAGGAAAGCAAGAATACGAAACTAGGAGTTTATACGCACGTCTTTGATGGGTTCTGGTCTATATACCTCTGTTTGTGAGAGCGCGTACAATCCTTGCATCACTTCATCATCTCCGCCGGTGTGGCCCTCTGCTTTGGTCCGTTCAAGCGCCAATTCCATCTCCCGCTGCCTGCTGACGGTCACCGCGCGTTGCTTGACCATTTTCATGGGTTGACATCCTTGACGCACTATGCGTCCCTGCCGCATCCAATTTTCTGCAGTCTTGAGCGAAATCACGTATGAACGTGGATATACAGGCTCCCCTCTGAATTTGCCAAGCTCAGTGGGAGGATCAATGACTTGATCGCGCCTGAGATGACGAGCCAAGGCATACCTAAAAAGTTGGAATGACAAAAAGTGACTCCTAAGAAAAGGGGAAGGAAAAACGAATCCACGCACAATGGATGATTCTTGAAGCCCGCGATCGTGGTTGGCATGCCTTCGGTCAGCTGATGGTTGTGTAATTCATCATCCTCGAGGTCGTCCCTTTGCTGCGAACAAAAAGAAGACACGATCAGAATACGTTCATCTCCGTTCCGTCCACGGAACTTGGATTATACATACGAGGCGATAAGGTCTGGTGATGCATTGCACGACCCTAGTCCACCATTCTTTACGTCCACCGGCGGGGCCTGCACCGACGGCCTGCACTTTCGATACCTTGGCTGTATAGTCGCGAGCATAACGCGCCGTGATATCACGACCAAAACCATCCTCTTCTAGACAGACGACATATAGCATTCTGTTATCTCGCGCGACAGAGGATTTGCTTGATCCTGTGGTTTGTATATGACCTGGATCGAAAATGTGCCGTTTGTTCACAATACCGCGGATGGGATCCACGGGCAACCAGCGTGAGTCTGCACGAGAGAATACCTCTGTCCAAAAGACGGGTGGAGTAGTCATCGGATCCTGCGATTCTGCGACCGCGTTGACATAATCGCTTAGAGAACATGAAACGGCCACGCGTTTTCACGTACCCAGAATTCTTGCCCCTATGGCTGGTGATTCACCCCGGCTAGTTGATTGACTTTTTCGTTGGCGAGGTTTGATGTCTGCCTTGGCCTTGCCTTTGGAACTGTCCCTCTTTGGAATTTGTTTCCCAACTGCCGATTTCCACGGAACACTCTGTAAGCTAACGACAAGTCTTGCAGGGATATCAAGTGCCCGACACAAAGCGGTGAAGAGCTGCGCACTGGTGTCTCTAGACCCTCGCCGCATCAGCGCATGTTTCATGAGCGATTCGGTACTCCGAACGCATTCATAACCGTTGTCGTCGGGTTCCTCCCCGTCGTCTTCAGAGGCTAGAGAAATCTCTTCCTCGACCTCCTCAAAGGTCCTACTCCTGATGTGCCCGGTAGGCGTGATGGAGAAGAAGGTTTCACTCCACCAAGTGACTAAACGATCGACAGCGGCTTCGAACAGGCAACCACGTTTGTTTTGATCTGGGACACGCGACTTGTGTATCATTGCGAATCCATTCTGAAGCGCAAGCGGGGTGACAGAGAGGAGTCGAGCCTGGGTTGATGAGTCAGCCGTGGAAAGGGGAACGGGAGGTATAGAAGTTCCAAGATAGGCTCACGTGAAGAAGAGGGTCATTGATCCACTTGTTTCGTATCCGAGCATTGGCAAGGAGAGCGACGGTGTGGATTTTGTGACTAGTCGTTCGCAGGACACGTTGTTTATGCAGGGCAGCTGCCGCCTTCTTCCTGTTCATATTCCAGCCAGGTATAACACGGAATAATTATAGCAGGACTCACTTGGTATCGTCCGCCTTGGGCCGTGATTGGAGTGTGATTTCAATGTTTTGCCGAGGGATGGGAGGGGAGAGCTGGATGTCGAGGGGTATGTCAAGTTCCTGTTCCTGCTCTTCTGGAACATATACTTCTTCCCAGTCTATTTCTTCGTCGGTGCTGTTTCCCGCAATTGAAACCGGCATGTTGCCGTTGGTCGTCGTCTGGAACGATCAAAGGCTCAGACTCATATGTTTCCCGACTCGGAGTCATACCAAGGTTTCCCACGCAACGCCGGCTCCTGCTGCTTACAAAGAGGTCTTTGGAAGGCTATCATCGCACCGGTGTTGCAAAAAGATGGGGTGTTACAAAACCGTGTCTAGCATGCTCAACACAGCACTCCAGACCCCAAGGTGGTGGATATGGAATGAAATATGATATATTAACATCCCTGTATTTCTTTTTCTGACAAAAGAGTGTGCGTTTGTTGGCCGGCAGCTCATTTGTATCTTGTGGCCAGGTTTTTCCAATCTCAAGTGTCAGGGCAGCACACAAGTTTTGAACAAAAAATCCCAAAAAACTCATGTGGGTTCTTCACTATGTCTCCCAACTTCTGGTTAATTTTCTGTAGTGGTTGTGTTTCTGCAGCGCTGCATAGGAGCCATAAAAGTTCGCTCTGCTTCGAGCGTGACATTGTTGAGCACAATTGCAGCGGAGTTCCCCATTGAGTAAGCTGCTGCCAGCAGAACGACTTTGCACCAAGCATGGCAACATTGACGGAGGCCCATAACCCTCCCTCGTTCCCTGTTCAGCCCATCGATCTCCCTATGTATGCCAATATCCTACCGTCTACCATCAATGTACCAACCCCTGGTCAAGAACTAGGTTCAGACGAATCAGACGAATCAGATAGTACGAACGACATGGAACATACCAGCGACAAGATCTCCGATGACTCGGATTTGGATGGTCTTGACGAAGAGTATGTTTCTGTACTAACTGTTGATTTTTCAACCTCTGACTCGGATGCGTTGATTCAATGCAGGATGACGCACCCAACTGCTTCTCTGCCTACCACTCTGCTTCCGACCATTTCATAGCCAGAGTCATCGACTCCGACAACCCTCGTACCGGCGTCATCATCTGACCGTGACTCATTGGAGCCCGACGCACATGCCAGAGCACAAGTCATTGCCCTCCAGGCTCGGGTGAAGCATCTCGAAGCCGAGGTGGAGAACGCAAAAACACATTGTGCAATGGCTTTGCATGAGATACAACGTATGAGCAAGCGGTTGAATAAAAAGAAAACAAAGTCACGCGCACGGAACTTCCAAGCATGATGGTTGACGTCGGTTGATGGACTTCGGGAGTGCGAATTACAGGATGCAGCGCGGGCGGAAAAGAAAAAGAAACAAGCTGAGGTGGTGGCATGGAAAGCTGCAAGAGAGGCAGATCGAGTCACTCGACAAGCCGCGCAGGGGTCAGCTGGGTTCCGTTTCAGTGGCACACTGTCAGCAAAATCAAAAGAAGACCTCGTCGACATCGCTACTAGGGTTCCGCACGGGTCACACCGCGGGTCGGAAGGCCAACACCGTACCCGTACCCGCCAACACCGTACCCGCAACGGGTACGGGTACACACCGACCCGTAAATCTGACGGTGTTGAGCAAACACC
>JBBPOS010000337.1:0-33388 GCA_038091575.1 Leccinum subgranulosum
AAGAGACTCTTTACATGATCTGTCAGCAATGAGTCATTCTGAGTCATGCTTTGTAAGATATATGAGTCATGATCAGTAAGCTGATCAGTAAGCAAGATAAGTATGAGTAATACTAATGAGTCATCATTGAAAATAAAAGAATAGTCTAGAAGTAAGTTCTAGACCAATGACTAAACAATCATGTGACTAAATTAATATGATTGTTTCAACAGTGGTCACCTGGTCGTGGAGGCGGACGTACTCTTGAATGCTGGGTCTGTCATACGTAGAGCCTCCAAACTTGGCATTATTGGGGGAAGAGCCGCAATAGCAGGGTTCCGCTGGGCATCCATGTACCAGAGACTGTAGGCGCTGTGAAATTCCTGTAAGGTGGTAAACAGGCGGGTATCCATTGTAAGGACATTCGGAGGTGGTACGTCCAGGTGAACTACAGAAGGCGCCCGGGACGTAGCTGTACTCGCCCTTGAAGGGGCCCTCGATCCAGTCAAAGATTCCTGGAGTTCCGCTGCATATTGCTCCATGGCAGCTATCGCTCCCTGTTCTAAGAAGGCTGAGCGGCGTGGGTTTGGCTGATGATGGGACATGGGGGGTTTGTTCGAAGATGTCGTAAAGGGTCGTTGGCATAAAGAGTTTCTTTGAGGGAATGTTGACGATAGGAGTCGGTGGGCTAACCACCAGTTCTTCTATGTCAAACGGCGGGGAAAGGGTCTGAGTCGAAGATTGCGCAGCAATCATGGATATCGCTTCGAGCAATGAGGGAGATGGAAGTTCACATGGTACTCACGAAGAGACACAACAGCGAACGGGAATGGGATCTGTGGAGAAAATCTTCTTCGGCATCCTACCTCACGAGGGTAGTTTACTGGTGGAGGATGGTGCACGCAGGCGATACCTGTTGCCTCTCAAGGAGATTGGTAGGTATTACCAGCGGGTCATTACAGTTATACCACGCGCAACTGACTGCCGATGTCCCAGGAGTAAGGGTGTACTCAACCAATATGCACAGTAAGGTTTTAATACTATTGAGAGCGAAGGAGTGTGTCCACTCGAATGTAGTCATAGCCTCCTCAAAGCGAACTCTCTTTGGGGTCGTATAAACCCACTCCACAACAATTTAGGTCGAGTTCATTATCTCGGGAGTATAGGTGTCCAACCAGGCTGCAGCACCCAAATTTCCTTAACCCTGGAATCTAGGTGTAACCACAGCAATATGGGACTAACGCACACGCGAAGAGCGGCATGCTAGGCAAGTGAAAGAGTAAAGAAGGCAACGATAGTTGCGCACCCAGAGTCAAAGTGACCGGGGGTGTAAGAGGATGAGTCTTGAAATAATGTCACGACTTGTGTCACAACAATACTCCTAAGACGATCACAGATGATAAAAGGTAATTTCAAGACTAAGGAAAATACATGCAGGTACTCTACTATATATACTATCTGGGTATAGGGTATGATGTCGTAATGACATCATGATTAGTCATCGGGTTACAAAGCGTGACATCATAAATGTCGTAATGGTCTAGAGTACTTACTAACTAAGAGTCTGTATTGGAAATGGAATAAGGTCTGGTCTAGGCATAGGTTCTGACAAGCATTACATCATACAAGTCGGTCCATCTCCAGTCGACTCCCTTGTAACCCATACCCCACATAACCCATACTCTCTTCTAACCCATACATTTTTGGATCTCCCAAGTTGGTTTGCAGGGATTTCGTACCTATAACCTGTAACCCATAATCCATGCGCATCTGGGGTGCAATAACCCATACGCTACAGTCGGATATTGCCGAAATATGTCTATATTAGGTATTTTTATTATATAATTTCAACTTCGAGTCCCATTCCCACGAAACCCGATGCCTTGGGTGAAGTCGATACAACAGTCATTCGCAATTGCTGGCATAATGAACACAACGACATGCCACTGGCCCAACCATCACTCCGAACGTCCCGATGATCCCATCATAAAAGCTGAAAATGACGCCGAGATTGCTCTTGATAGATGGACGCGATGCTGAATACATTAGGTCGAGAAACATGCGCGTTGAGAATGAATATACTTAAACCAGGAGATACGCGAGATCCAATTTTTGGGCGCTAATAGTGTACATAGTATGAAACCCATATTCCCTCATAACCCATGCATTTTGGCCCAAACCAACGGGTATGGGTTACAAGGGAGTCGACTGTATGATATCAGCAATCGAGATCTAGCCGTTGGAGGAGATCAGCTCCTTGATAACGGTAATTTGAAAAAAAAAAAAAAGATTTGAAATTCGGGGATATATAACATCATGCGGTCCGGTAACTTAAAAAAAAAAAAAAGCATTTGAAATTCAAAGATGTCCCGATCACACCACTCAATGTCCTGCTTTGAGAAAAACGTGTGCACGGCTACTACGACCTCGCCTGCCCTGGGGCGTTGCTGTGGACGTGCTGACAAGCACCGTACCATCAGTTTCCAATGCTCGTTTCGAATTGTACCACACTCCGGACGAGAGGGCAATTCATGCGTCGTCAGCTTCAGAGCGATCACCTTGTAGTCCGTCTTTTCCTTCCATGGCACCTCGCCAGATAACACCTGCTCGAGAAGTTGGTTTGGTGGCTGTTAGGACACCAGGAAACGTCACATTACCTCGAACATGATGCACCCAAACGAATAAATGTCCCCTGATGGGTGTGGGTTGCTTCCATTGAGCCGCTCGGGTGCTGCCCATCTGGACGACCCAGGGTTCGTGTTCGACAATCGTTGCAAGTATGTCAGCCCAGGTTGCACTTTCTCGATCGTGCACGCTAGTCCGAAATCACTGATCCGCGGTGTTTGGTCTTCGTCAATGAGTATGTTGCCCTGGTAAAAGGTGAGTGAATATCAAAACAAAGGTCACTAACATACGCTGTGCAGGTCTCCATGGAACATAACGTTTGAATGTACTATCAATCTCATTAGAAAACGTGGATCATAGTTCGTTTTCCGAGAACTCACGATATTCCAGACCGGATCCGATGCTATGCACCTGCAGATCGTCAGCACCCGGCAATTTGAAACCACGACTCCATAACTAACCAACTGTAGTCTCTCCATCAATGTGAGTGTTCCGTTCTTCAGGAAAGAGTGCAATGTGCCCTGCGACATCCAGGGAAGCACCACCCCGAGCGCTGGCCCAAAGATGGTTGCCACACCGAGCAGTGGAACGAGATTCGGGTGCTCGAGTCTTCTCAATAGACCTAGCTCGCGCCGGACCTGAAAACAAAACATGATCAGACGAACGAACTCATTTTACATGGAATTGAATTGACCTCGTTGTTTAGCCGGTCTAGTTGCCTCTGATTTTGTTCTGGATTTGGAGACTCGTAATATCTAAGGACTTTTACAGCAACCTGAAGAAGATGAGGAAGGTATAGACCAGTAAAAACAGGGTAGTATCGTACCTGGGACGAAGACCCAGTTATGCCTCTGCACCAGCATTGGTAAACGTCACTGAATGCGCCACCAGAGGCCCGAATGGCGGAATGGCGTTCAATTCTATCTGTGAGATCAACCAGCGGGCGACCTTCAACGAAAGATCTGGGCGAAGAAGACCTATCATCTTGGTAAGTGACCGGAAAGTTGAAAATGGGGAACTCACCTGATTGATGATGAGGGCATGGATGTTGGTTGCGTACTCTGCTGCAGGACGGGTGAAGGGAACAGAACACGAGGGATGGGGATGGATCGAAAGCGCGAATGCGCCTTTGCACGGGAAGCACGTGCATTGATTAGTACAGCCAACATTCTTCTCGCCTCATGTCAGCGTCTATTTCTGGTTTACATCGGCCATGACTGAAAAAGCACAGTGAACAAAGAAGGAATGCGATGCTGTAAAGCGCTGGTAAGACTTGGAGGATGTCCAGTGCCTGTTGCCTCGAGGCCGATAAACGATACTTATGCTCCGATCCAAGAAGCCAGAGGTGTATATATGAAAGGACGGCGCCATTTCAGGTGATGACTTCACGAACGTTGACAGGGCCGCATACCTTGTCTAATACATAGTCCACTGCCACTCGTCAACTGTACACGGAAACGTCCTGAGAGGCTGAAGTTTGCTGGTTTTAAGATCAATGAGAGGACGATGAATATTATATTGGATTCGCTCGGCGCGTCAAGAGGACTATATGTATGTAACTTTGAGCATCCGATCAAGTTCAACATTGAACACGGTAGTTGCCTACCCGGGTGCACCTTGCTGTCAACAGCGCCGTCTGGATCTGAGATCTGAACGACGGAGGGGCAAAGGAGTTGGCAAAAACGCGCCCCCCCCTTGCTCGTGCCCTGGCCAACCGCGCAAACTCCTCTTGTCCTCCTTTACCATCGGACAGATTCCTCACTTGCCCTGTCATAGGGCTCGTCTAGTCTGGTGACCAGCCCGTCTATGACGTTTGTTTGGTCACAGGGTGGCAAACCGTCGATAGACGCGGTTTGCCTCTCAACGCGGCAACCTCATAGACGGACTGGTCACCAGACTAACAGTAAACGTCCGCGCACGTTTGGTTCAATTACAAACCCTCCTCCATCCACCTTGTGGGAGTCGGATACTACTACGGTAATAATTAAAAAGAATTTCAAACTCGAAAGACACTGGCATAAGCCCCTAAATGACCTACGATTTCCCGCAATCGTTTTTAGCAGTTGCCTGGACATTTGATTTAGATAGAACATCCTTAGAAGAGTCGGGGATGTAGTATGTATCTAGCTTGCTTCGTATAGCCTGAATATTCTGTGATTGGCGTTCTAAGAACCACCCTGAAGCTCTGCGATTCCGATTCGTGGCGACTCGCTGTTGAAATCATACACGGTATAGAATTTCTGGAGGAAGATAGCCCCGATCGACCAGAATCCTAGTCGTGTTTACCGTTCAGCATGGGAAGAGAAAATGCTGGATAGAAGAATCTCACTAATATTCCCATTCACGATTCCGCTAAAGCAATTTTTCGACCTAGGTATAACCCGTCCTATGTTGAGGACCTCGGGAGGGAGGGAAAACGGCCTTCCACCAATGGTCAGAGTCACGGTAGGAAATGTTCTGCATGGGACTACAGGGAGTCAATAAAAAGTACCTCATTCAATCGAAACTCACAGATGTAGTAACTACCCTCGGGCATATCATATGGCGCACCGTCCGCCGCCCGGTGCACGGCAAGAACTCCCTGCGGATCACCAAAAATGAAGTTGGCACCAGTATCGATGATGGCGGGTACATCTATCAGAATCGTGTCGTCATTAACTTTAATGCTATCTATCCTCAGCTGCCAGAGAACCTGAAAGGGAAATATAAATGTACATCCATTACCGCCTGGCGTTTGCGCTTACCGGATTTGTTACAGGGGTATAGACGAGGGTGCTCTGTTTGTAAAGCGCACTGTTCGTTCCACCGATGTACAGCTCGCCTCCAGAATTGGTGAGCTTGAGTGAAAACACTGGTTGAGACAGCTGTCCTTCATAGAAGAGTGTGTGAAACAGAGGGCTCTTGGCATAAAAACTTGAGAAAGACGGGAAAGCCAATCCCAATATACCATCAGGACCAAAGTGAGATGCTCCCATTTGCGAAGAGTACATTGTTGCAGCCCCGATGGTCTGAAAGTCTGCCTATTCATTGGTCGGAGGTGATGGTGTTTGCAAACAGTAAGAACATACGGTAAGACCAGCAATGGTTATATTGTCCAAGTATTGTTTACCACCGATAATCCTACCGTCTGTAAAATCTATTCCAAATTTTTTATTGAGGTCCACGTTGGTGAGTTGGGACGATGCAGGATCCCAGAGGTTATGGTGGCTTCTGCAGTTCTCATCACCGGTTGAGGCTGGAACAAAGAGATCGCTGGGTCGAATAAGACCAGTGAGTGGGATGGTACTGACGGAAAACACTTACCTAAAAGCGGTGTTGAGCTGGACTGAGGTGGAGACTAGAGTGAGTGGATATCACGAATGCACGGAAAAACTTACCAGTGAAGGCCCTGGGAGGAGTGCCAATCCAAATGGTCCCATACCATATTCCGTTTATGTATTTTGTCAAACCAAGGGCAGCTCCGGACATGTCCCGTTTCACAGCATCCACGCCACTTGGCCCACGAATAACCTGGCTAAAAAGTGTGAGAAAAAATGATGGCTGAGGACATCGCAGGTCGATTTACGTGTTATGTGATTGAAATTTGCCCGCGTCGGTATCAGAGCGTTTTGTGAGTGCTATGGCTATACCATCGATTTCTCCCCCAGGATCAGTTGTTTGCGCGGCCAAAACGAAAACAGCCACTGTGACGGCAATGGTTGTGATCACCTTGAAGAACATTGGGTAGCAAATGCGGAGGAGCAAGTACGTGCGCCTGACTTAAATATACATCGGGATGGTATGCCAACGTCAAGGAACTAACCGGATAACAATCAAACTGGTGGAGTGCATTCAGATCATGACCCCGGATCATGGGTGAAGATTTTAGGGAAAGAGTGCGTTTCGTGAGTGGTATGGCTGTACCATCACTTTCCCCCCGAGCATCGGGTGTTTCGGCGGCCAGAATGAAAACAGCCACCGTGACAGCGATGGTTGTGATCACTTTGAAGAAAATTGGGTAGCAAATCTGGAGGAACACAAATACCATCAACCAAGTCCGCCTGACTTAAATAAATATCGGGATGGCATCGCATCTAGGAACTAACCGGATAACAATCAAACTGATGAAGTACATTCGGATCATCGAAACAGGTATGGGTGAAGATTTTAGGAAAAGAGTCTGGACTCACAAGATGGATTCAACCGAGACTGTAACTCTTGAGTGTCACCGAGTTTGCCTGCAGTGCAAGGCGGAGCGGGCGATTGTCGAAGGGTGGTAAGTCAGTGGTGCCATCTACACCTTGCTTTCGATCGGTGCAAATTTTTGACCATGTTAGCGCTTCGTTGCAGAAGCAAGTAGTTTGTCACATTTCCACGTCAGCGACTCGGAGAAAAGCGAAGTTGAAGCATTTTTTTGTCAACGGTGATCTTGTCGATTGCTACTCTGTATTTCAATGAAAAAGTCAGCCAAATGTTTCCGGGTCCTGACGCGGACGGACAACCCACTGGAAACCCCAAGAACTGGCATCACACCTGTAGCAGTTAAAATGATATACTCGATCGGCAGATTGGTCATGCGAAGGGGTTCCCAATCCGGAAGACGAGCGGGAAGAGCCGAAGGGGTAGCTCATCGGAACTCGGCGAACCGACAGAAGGGGTAGACGACGATTGTCGACTGCATCGACGACGGCGTGTCGCAACTGCCATGCGCTCTCGTTCCACAGAGAGTGCATGATGGTTACCACACGTTGTCACCCCGCTCTGTCACTCCTTCACTCTTTGTCGACTCCCACTCCCCCTCTCCCTCACCCACATGGAAACAATGATGGTACAACGGCGTGCCATCCCGACGAGACGAAATGACAAGGAAGATCAAGACGACGACGAGAACAAGATGACGATTACGACATCGTCGTCCTTACCCCGCCACCATCGTTGTCTCTAACTCCCCACCATCGTCATCTCCAACTCCCCACCCCTGTCCCCATCCGAGTCCCCGTTCTCCCCGGGCCCCGTCTTCTCGCCCCAGCGCGATGACGACGACGACTCGACTCGACTCGACGACATCGTCGTGCTTAGTACCGAGTCCCCATTCTCCCCCTGTCCTCTTGCCCCAGCGTGCACATGCGACCACTGCGCGTTGTGTAGTCGCTCCTGCACGCTGCTCCCATTGCTTTTTACCCATCCATCCCCGTCCCCTCACTCGACGACTCGGACGACCTTACCTGGCCTTCAAGTTGTCCAGCATCCGCATTCCGAGTCTCCCTGCCATCCGAGTCCTCTTCCAGTGTCTCGCTGTCATCACCCATACCCCCGCCACCATCCTTGCCAGTGTCCCGAAGATGTCGGCATCTTTACCCCGCTGTTGCCCTCGTCTGCATGCAGGAGCGTCTGCAGAACGCGCACAATCGTGCGCGTTCTGCAGTCATTCCTGTGCACAGCCCCGCCAGCGGCCCTCGTCGTCACTAGTACTCACCGCATACCCGCCGCACCCATTCCACACCTTAGCCCTCACATTGGCACTCTCGTCGGCGTGCAGGAGTGACCACACAACGTGCACAATTGTGCACGTTGTGCAGTCGTTCATGCACGCGACCCCGCCCTTGTAAGTAATTCTATCCACCTCACCTGGGCCGGCACTCGTCGGTGTCGAATACACGTCATCACAGATGACCTACTGACCGTTTATCTTTCCCCTACACCCGTGCACTGACCCCCTTTCGACCTTGGCGAAAATTCCCCCCGCGAGACACTGCCACCCATCACCGCCACCCACGCCATGGGCAGCGCGTCAGGTGACGGAAAGGTCGCGACTCGGTCACGACCGGGCGGACCTCGAATAAAGGTGAATGGAGTTCGAAAATCGGTCTCTTTGATCTGATTGGTCGAAATCGGTCGACCATGGCGGTGCCAAACTTGCTTTGGCTGAAATGTCACACCACTCCCTAAAAAGTCACATGTCACACGACGTACTATGTAACGGGTTTTGGCATTTTGTCCAGTGGTGTCCGTCATAGTGTACTGTAATCATCTTGAACTTAAATGGTAATACTATCATATTTTGTTTCCCATTGACACTATTCAATGTGTTCTGAACCGTGCGCATGATAATATGCCGTGCGTCCCGTGCGCTCAACTACTTATCAAGTAGCAGTCTTTCATTCATGCACTTCGAACTTCTTCTTTCTTCCTGTTTCTTCCTCTCCCTTCTCCTGCCCAGTGCCCACTGTTAGACATACGCATACGATCTACCACCTGTAGCAGTTAAAATGATATATCAAACCATACTACTTAGCACAAAAATGTGATACATGAACTAAGCTAGAGTCAATGTAGTATGTGATATATCAATGTCTCGGCATCACGCCTGCCAGTGAGTAACCCGACTCCCGAGGCTTGAGCAGGGACAACACACACCAATGATCGCGTATACGGACGCCTCCTGCGTCCACAATGGAAACCAAAATGCGGTATATGGATCAGCGCTAGCATTGTTCCTGGGAAGACCGAGGGTGGACCGGAACTAGCAACGAGAAGTGGTTCCAATCTGCGGCGTTTCATCTGCGACGGAGAGCGGCCCTGACAAACTTCAAAGGCCACGCACAAAATGCAGGAAACGAACACGCCAGGTTACCAACTCGCAAACGAGGGCGCCCGGAAACCCAAGCCCGATGACATCGACAACCCGATCACTTCTAAGTACAGGGCATCAAACTGTCCTCCCTGACCCAACAACTCGCCTACCAGGCGCTCAAATCGCGCAGAGACAACGTCGCACCCTACACTCGCTCCGCAACGATGAACCTAGATATAACGCGACATGCGATCAAAGACCTCACCAACGAATTGTAATTGTGCGTTCGAGCGATAATGCAAGATCGGAGGACTACGTGCAGTGATGCGCAGACAATCAGGGAGGCTACAAGGAATTGTTATGAGGAGTCGATGGAGAGGGAGACTATGTACATCAAGCATTCAACTAACTAATGGCTATGAATAGTACCAAGATCCTGACAAAATTGTAACGCATCTATCCACAGAAGATATAAGTCACGCATAATGTTTGAATCCCATCCTCGATCTCGACCATCTCGACCACAAACTTGGCTATAATATCGGTTCAGTTGACCGATCTCACACGCGGATGAGAATGCGCACGCACCCAATTGATCGCGCATCGCCTTGATGCAATTGCATTACCAAATATTACCGGTGCGCTTATGTCGATCGGATCATCATCCCTCCAGGGCGACGCGCGTGTCGCAAAAGAGAGGTCCTCAAGCCAATGGGATATACCATTGTACAGACCGCTACAGAGACGACCGTCACGGGTCCACCGATTGGGACGCTCAAGGCCATATGTGAGGTGGACTGGAACCGATGACGGGCGCGTTCTTGGCAGCGGTGGTTGTGAGGGCTGTCGCGACCGACGGCAGACTGGGCGGGCAAGAATGTGATGCGGATTCGCGGGATCGCGAACCAGTACCCAGGGGTGACGGCGAGCGGGTACGTCCCGCCCGATGGTGAAGACGCCCGATTTGGGGACGGTGTACACCCCGCGCGGGATCTTGTACACGTTGAATGGCGCGCCCGTGTCGCGGTCACGCTCGCGGGCGACGCAGTGGATGCCAAAGTCGCGCGTGAGGGCGATGGTCATGTCGATGTAGAGCTAGGAAATGATGGCGTCGCCGGTGAGGACGAGGGTGGTGTCCTGCTGCGAGTACTAGCTATAGGGGGCACAGAAGAGGATGTATGAGACGTATTGGGAGGAGATGCAGGCACACTGTGGGAAGTGAATTGCACGATGATCATTGCATTTTTTGCTGCACACTGATTTTTCAGCAACAATGTCACTGACTCGGCCATACACAGTTTTCAGTGAATCGCTTATCACTGAGAAATCATTACAAATTAGTAACAACGAATGCAATGATCTGAATCATGCACAATTTCAATGAATCCTCATTGTCATGAAAGCATTGAAATTAGGCAAGAGCACGGGTACGGGTAGCCAATTTAGCTACCCATAGCACCCGCCCCTCATCTTGTGTTGACCCGTCGCTCAGGCATTCATCGTCGCGTCTTCGTCGTCGTGATCATTGGGAGTGACGACGAGGGAGGGCGTGCAGGAGCGACTGCACAACGCGCACGATTGTGTGCGTTGTGTGGTCGCTTCTGTTCCCATCCCTATCGTGTCGTCGTCGTCCCCATCCCCGTTCGCGTTGTGGCCCTTGTCGCGTCGTTGATGCCGGACGTCTCTCAGGCTGTCCCCGTTTGCGTCGTCCGTCGCGCCACGTCACGTCGTTCATCGTTGCGCCGTGCATCATGTCGAGGGTGAGGATGGTGAGGAGAGGATGAGGACAACGGCTACTCACCGTCATTGGTGTCGTCTCCACGTCTCCGTCCCGGCCCGTCATTATCTCCGTGTCATTGCGGTGTCGTGGTGGGCGGGTCGCGGTCGGCGTTGCGTTGCGACCATGTTGTGGTCGATGTTGTGGCCGCGTCGTTGTGGTCGCACCGTCACGGTGTCGTCGTCGCATTGTCGTCCATGTCGCCAGTCGGCGTTTACAGTGCGTCTCGCAAGCTGACCGAGTTAGCCGAGGCGACAACAAATGAACATCATACACACTGACCTATGAATGAACTTCAAGTTGTCCCGCTCTGCAAGACTGACAGGACTGAGCACAAACAACACCGCCCGCGAATTTAATGCAATTTGGCTTCGCATAAATATTCGCGTGTCCAACGATGAATCGTCTGAACAACACGGTGAACTGAGGTGATGACGTGAGCTGTGGCCACAACGCGAAAATTTTCTGATCAGCACGTGATTCAGGGGACGTCTGCGTGGGAATAAATGTTCTTATTCTGTCAGCTCGCTGGTTCTCTACACTATGGTCACCACCGCCCGCCGAGACAATGCTCCACCGCAGAAAGAGTTGATCCCGAAACCGCCAGGTGCTCCAGGGCGTTCACCACCTCATGGATACAATATACAACAGGCTATGGGGCTGGCGGACGACAAGCGCGTCTATAACAATTGTTATTGACTATCGTGACTCGGAGTAGCAGCTTTGACCATCACGCGCTAGTAGCAGCTCGCTCACCAGCCTGAGCTTGCTCATGAACACCTTGACACCAAGAAGACAATCCGACAGCAAGATTAATACATGTTGTACGCATTGGTAAGTTGTGATAAATTCTGATTACCTGTTAACTTTCATGGTCCCACAGGCACAAAACCAATTTCCCTACTTGAAGCAATTCGTGAACAACTGGCCCCTCTACGACCTCATCTCCCGCTTCTTGCACAGTCATACGCAATACTCTGAAACCGTACTTGAGACTCTCGCGTCAGGCATCTGACCCGCATCGATCAACGTCGCATCCTGGCAAGTGAATGCAAATCCCACTGTTCAAAGACGTGATACGGACGGGTAGGCAGATGATCCTCCTAGTACCTCTTCCAAGTAACTCAAGACCTGTGTACTGACTCGGAATCCCACCCTTCAAGGACGTGATACGGATAGCCAGGCGGGCGAGCGTACTAGTACGGTAGTACCTCCTCCATGGCTAGTATGAAGAGGGAGAAGACGGTATGTTTGAGGAGCTCTCTCCCGAGGTTGTTCATGATTCCAACAGACCCAAGGCTCACTCGATCAATAGAAAGACTTGGGATCACAAGGGCAAAGCCCCCAGTGGACTCGCTTCAAGCCAGAAGCAGAGTGCGAGCAGACGCAGCCTCCGAACACGGGCACGAGCATCCTAGGCGACCACAGCTGCACAGCACACGGCAAAGACTTGACACAATCCGTTTACCACTATGTACGTTTTGCACACAAAGCCTACACGGGGAAAGGACCTTGCCAAGCAAGGTGACCTTCCCGAACTCACGCTCGTTTCCAAACGTGGCAACATCACACCACGTCCCCTCCACATACTAGTACATTTCCTTCCTTATAGTCTAGATTTGTTACTATTCGTGATCGGCCATGTACAATGATAATACACTCAATTTTCATTGAATTCTGCCCGGGTTTTGTGAACAATTAAAACCAGCTAAACAGTCACTGAATATATGTTACAATAAATATGAGCCATCAGTGATTTGCAAGCTGGTATTAAGGTTATAAATCACTGAGAAAAGTCAATGAAACTCAGCTAGCAAATTGCGCAAATCATTGTTTTCGCGCGGCAATGATGTTCATTGTCAACACACTCAATTCCAATGAGATCATGCATGTATGTCACACAAAAATACAATGACCGTTCATTGCATTATTTCCCACAGTGGGCATCAAGGGAGAGGGTGCCGCCTGGGACCGCCTGGGAGGCCGGTTGGGGCAATGGAAAGGAAAGGCAACCGGAGGTGCCGGGGTAGTTGATGTTCGCGGCAGCCTTGTGAGTGCCTTGACGAGCGAGAGGGATTTAGAACGCGGTGTAGAACACCTGCCTTGTCGTTCGAGACGTGTGCGGGGCTGATAAAAATGCAAATCTAGCATATACATACCAAAAATCAGGATGTGTAACCTACCTGATCTCGGATGTTGGTTGTATACTCTGCTGCAGGAGGCATCAAGGGAACAGAACGTGGGGATGGGGATGGATTGAAAGTGCGAATGCAGCACCTTTTGCCAAATGTTAGTCTATTTCTGGTTTACAGCGGCCATGACTGAAAAAGCACAGTGAACAAAGTAGGAATGCGACGCTGTAAAGCGCTAGTAGGACTTGGAGGACGTCCAGTGCCTGTTGCCTCGAGGCTGATAAACGCCACTAATGCTCCGATCCAAGAAGTCAGAGGTGTATATATGAAAGGACGGTGCCATTGAAGGTGATGACTTCACGAACGTTGACAAGGCCACATACCTAATACATAGTCCACTGCCACTCGCCAACTGTACACGGAAGCGTCCTGAGGGGGTGAAGTTTGCTGCCAGTGGTTTAAGATCTATGAGAGGACGATGAATATATATTGGATTCGCTCGGCACGTCGAGAGGACTATATGTATGTAACTTTGAGCATCCGGTCAGGTTCAACATTGAACAGGGAGTCGCGTCTTAAGTGCATGGTTGTTTTCTAGTAGTTACTAACCTGGATACACCTTGCTATCAACAGCACTGTCGGGATCATCTGAACGGCGAAGGGGTAAAGGAGTTGGCAAGAACGCGGCTCCCCTTGCCCGTGCCCTGGCCAACCGCGTAAACTCCTCTTGTCGTCCTTTACTATCGGACAGATTCCTCACTTACCCTGTCATTAGGCTTCGTCAACTCTGAAACGCTCGAGTAGCAAGCCCACCACGGACATGAGGCGAGCAAGGGCCAGGAACCGGTGGAAGCAGTATCATTGCTATTTGACGATGGTTAGCAAAGTTATGCGCCCAACCGACCCACAAAGACGACCAAGTGGTAGGTGAAAGTCCTTTGTGAGGTTGAGCATGGGTTATTGTGAGATTGAGGATGGTGATGGCGACGTGAACCGAGAGTCCAGCACAAGGAAACACTAAAGCTGCACAAGTGATGAGGGAGGGGTTCGCACAAATGGATACCAGAATGAAATACTTTGAAACCCATAGATTTGTTGCGGCTTGCCCGTGTTGAACACATTAGGTTGATGGCCCGGTATGTGTGCATCTCGTAGCATTGCCCATCAATGGCCGGCGTGAGGATGAAATACAGCTTGATCTGTACCATCCGATGATCAGACAAGCGAGGGAATATATACAGGAGTTTACCTGGCCGCAGTGCTAGATGGAAAAAGCACGAGGTAAGGTCAGTGAGCGGGAGGCAACGAGAACATACAGTACATGCATTTTCGAGGGTATTGGAGACAGTGTACCTGTCAGTCTAGGCTGGACACCTCCGAACGCGTTTGAACGTCAATCGAACGCGTGTTCACCAGTTCATTTTCGGTCACATTTTTGTTCGCAGACTTGGCCAAACCGATCGCCAGGTTCGGTTCAACGTTCATAGAAACCTTCAAAGTCGATTGTTGGATCGAGATAGACCTCATCAACTAGTAAAATCCAAAACGAAGTCATCATTCAAGGAATTCGCGCACCGCCACTGCACTACACCGTCGGAAACTGGCTCAAATAGGAACATTACTGTTGTGCTCGGATGGCATCTCCGCCTGCCGCTCCTCGCGCAGAGCAACCTCACCTCGTCTCGCTCGTGCTCCAGTCCAAGAAGGGCCTCCAACACGGAGAGCAGCTCTGCTCAAAGGCAAATGCCCTCACAAACGCCTCCGCCCAGTGTGCTGTGGACGTGCTCGCGCTCGACGCAAAGGTAAAGTGGATCAGCGAGGCGGTCATTAGACAGCTCAAGGTGCACCAATCTCGAATATCTACTACTTACTCTCTGTCTCACGTCGTTCTCCCACCACAGCTCGCCGCCAGCGTGGCTAAGAGCCTCGAGCTCAAACGTGCACAGCTAGACAAGCGAATCCGCGTACGTTCGGCACGATAGCCATCTGTACTTGTCTTACCCCACCCATACAGGAATGGGACGCCGTCCGCTCGGAGCGCACATCCGCCCTCGATACCATCCTCGAATCCCTCGGTACACAGTTCGTCCCGCCAGGCTTTCACGAGACCTCGTCCGCCTCTTCCCTCTTTGGCAGTCAGCACTCGCTTGACAAGGTCAAAGACAAGGATGATGACAAGGATAAGGAGATGCGCAAAGATAAGGGCAAGGGCAAGGCGAACGGCATCGTCGACCCGACCCAGAGCCCGTCCGCCACCGTCCGCGGCAACATGTTCGAGAAGAGGCCCCCGACCAAGCCTGTCGATCGATCGACATGGAAGATGTTGAGGGACTTCGTCGACGACAGCGCGATCGAGCAGGTGTTGGATGCCGTGGAGACCGATCGGACGCGGTTAGACGTGCGTTTTCCCGCTTCCCGTCCCTTTCTCCCGTCCCGTCCTGTTTGGCTATTGGAGTACTGACACTCGCGTGTGTATGTACATGCAGGACATCATGTCGGCGACGTACGACTACCCTGAGACGCTCTTGACCACGGTCTCCTCAATTCGCGAGTCGTTACCTGCTTCTTCGAACGCCCCTCCACCTCCCATCGAAGCCTTTCTAGCTTCGCAAGAGAGGACGACGAACGCTATGGCAAGGCACCTGGAGAGTCTAGCGTCGCATTATGACCAAATGGCCGGCGCCCTCCATGACAGCGAGGCCGGGATTGCCTATTCGGAAGAAGAAATGCAAGGTAGGTCGCCGTGACGAACCGACGTGTCGTCGTTTATTCATTCGCGGTTCGTACGGATACCGTTTCCTTATACAGCAATGCACCGAGACACGGACGAGCTTCCTGTGATCATGGAGGAGCTAGAGCGAGACGTGCGTTCCATTGACGAAACCCAGTAAGTCATAGCAATCGCTCATTTTATCATGCCCTGTCATGTCATTCTGTAGCGAGAAGTTCGAGCTTGCAAAGACTGCTGCACGGGAGCAAGTAGATGCAAGTCGTAGTACCCTAGACGATCTAGACGAACTTGCGGATATCATGTCTGACATGCTTCAGAAGCAACAAGAGGTCGAGGTGCGTTTTTCTTTCGTATCGGGTTCGTGCGTGGTCTCTCAATCAAGTTTTCTGCGTGGTCTGTCGGACAGGCCGACTGCGAGGATCTCTTGGAAGGCCTCCAGCAACGACTGCTTGTCGTAGAGGACCTGCACCACCGATTCGTCCAGTACCAATCTTCGTTCCACAAACTACTCATCGAGATCGCGAGACGGCGACAATACCGAGAAGCGGCGGAGAAGATTGTCGAGGGTATGATGTCCCAACTGGACGCCTTGTTTTCTGGTAAGTCGAGCGTGGTCTTTGTCGTCTGCTCTGTTTCCTGACCATCTCGTCTCGCTCACTCACCATCCACCCACTTACCCAACACAAATCATGTCGCCCAGAGGAAGGCCAGGTACGCGAAAACTTCAATGCCGAGCACGGCGCCCATATCCCGGCAGACCTTTGTCTCTGTATCGAGAACGCGCCGACGAGGTGGGAGGTCGTCCCCCTATCTGGCGATACGTGGGAGGTGTTGCCCGAGATTGATGCGGATTTGTTAATGCAGGTGAGTTTGTCTTTCTCCGTTGCGATCGGTTCTGACCTGTGCAACGGCAGGCAAGGGAGAAGTTGACGACGGGCGGGGAGATGGTCATGCCTAGCACTGGTACTGATAGCATGTAGATGGCTAGTGGCTGTGGGTCTATCGTGTGTGCTCCGATTGAGAGCGGTAATAATGCAACTGGCTACTTTTCCGGCTGTTTCAAGAGATTGCGCGATAGGGGTGTAGAAGCGGTGCAGAAAGCAGACCCACGTTACTTCGACCCTCGGGCTCTAGACAGGGTACAATCTTATTGTGTCGAGCTCGTCGATGTAATCAACTCGGCCCTGGCCTTGGCATGGTTGACTTTCCGTGAGCTGATCAACTTTAAGTTGAACTTGATT
The DNA here is from genome assembly GCA_038091575.1 of Leccinum subgranulosum. Taxonomy (NCBI): domain Eukaryota; kingdom Fungi; phylum Basidiomycota; class Agaricomycetes; order Boletales; family Boletaceae; genus Leccinum; species Leccinum subgranulosum. The sequence continues at coordinate 17,039 of JBBPOS010000337.1, forward strand.
CAGAAGTTCTCAAGGAACGCGCCTGAGCGTCCGACATCAATTCTCGTCTACGTCCAGCTCGAGAGGACGCCTGATTTGCTCGACACACGAGCCATCTGATGGATGGTCACACCCATCGAATGCCACCGTGCACCTTTGCACAATGCACATGTCATACTATGGGCCGCGGCACACCACCTGCAAAATAGACACAGAAGCGAGTCACATCAGCCTGAGCGTGATGCAAGTCCACGGAGTCAGATATCTCACGGCACTGCGATCCTACTCAAACCCCTATGTCCTACCACACCGTGACCTTGAGTGGTGGCAGCTGATGCTTCAAAGTTGAAGAGTTCGGCTCTCGCGGTTAGCAAACAACGTCTGGTGTGAACGCTGGCAAGGGCACGGGCAACAGGCGGACGCACTGCAGGACGTCAAATCCAAGTACCAGAGCGCGCGTATAGCGGGTCAGTTTCGCGTGCGACAACCAGGTGACTGCCATCGACAGAAGTAAGTATTCTCGAACTGGACACCCCTGTGGTGAACCTTCTGAGTCAAGTAGACAAGTGCAAGAGAAGCTTTTTTTTTCGTTGAGCGCCAACGACCCAGTTCATTTTGACGGCTCTACAACGACAACCTTCCGCTTCAAACTTCAAAGATTAGCAAGATCACAACTACCCACGCCACAAGCTGGGTAATGGACCCTTTAGGGGTCAGGAACAGTTGTTCACACGGCCCTAAGAGTCTAAGACTCACTGCCTGGAGGGACGATACGACAGGTGCATTGTAACAGGCCTAGGTCTGACGTTTGGATAGCTCGGATGCCGCATTATGATACATAGTATCAGATTATGTACAGTCTATATACGTACGTCATTCTCTCTCTCCGCTAGCGCTGCTGAGCCACCATATGCACCACTTTCTCAGCGAGAGTCTACAAACGGCCCTCGGACAGAATGTGGCGATCCTAATTTCGACTTCGACTGTTTGAAACCGTCGCTCAGTCCCCCCCAGTCGGCATTGGCATGCATCAGCATCGGTTCTGCATGGGAATCAGATGCCTGCCAGTGGCTTTGAAGCTTCAATTTCGGCCCGGCACATTCCACGCAGCCCGAGCTCGAGTGTGTACGAAGCGCGTCTAGCATGCCAAGTGTGCACGGTGGTCTGGACGGCGGGAAGGGGCGGTAACGGTCTTTGCAGAGGGGAGACGATGAGCGGGATGTCAGATGTGTCGGCTTCGAAGATGGGGGCCCCGGGAGAGAGGATTCCCTCCGACAATGAGCTCGTCGGGTTGCGCTTGGGCTCTTCTTTGATGGCGGACCGGGCGTTGAGCGTGTTGACCAGGCAGTTGGCATATCTGTCTCGTTTGTCATCAAAGAAGGTATGCGAACATATGAGATCTCAGGGGTAGGGTAGTAATAAAAAGGCAGGGCGCTCACATTTTTGATAAAAAATAGAATCTAGGAGTCAGCGTCAATGTGAAGGTCCAGGGACATGAGCGCGATAGACTTGCATGCTATGATGTGCAATTCCGAACATCTGCGCCATCACAAACTCGAGCAACGTCGCCATCACAGTGACCAAAGCCGTTTGGATCGTCAACTCGATGAGTTTCCGAACGAGCAACTGGGTCGCCGGACAGCCGGATGTCTTTTGATTTCGCAAGAGCTACATATAGAGAGAGACGCGAAAAGGCAAGTTTAATGAGCAAGTTTAACGTGGGCCTCTTGATCGAATCAAGAAACGCACGAGTTGAGTAGTGCGAACTGTGATGACGATGTCACAGACAGCGCTAACGAGTAACCATGCCTTCGAGGTTCAGCGAACACGTTCCACAGGGATCAGGTCACCCTCAATTACGTATGTGTTTCACAACGTTACTCACCACAGCACCGTCTGGATCCCAAACACCCAAATCTGGATCGTAACTGTTCTGCAACATACACACGAATCAGTAGAATGGAATGAATATTCGTTGACAATTTACCACGAGTCCATGAACCACAAGTAGGATACATTGGGTCGATGATAGCTACAGCAGACGTTTGAACCTGAGACAAGAAGCTACACGATTCAGAGGAAATGCCACTGACCACCATGATAACCATCGGTATCCACACAGATTTACCAAGAACCCAGATTCTCCACGCAAAAAATATTTGCACTATAGATGAGGCTGTGATACAACACTTTCAGTCAATGCCACTTAATTCAAGGAAGCACTGGCAGTTATAGTCACGTACATAGCCCAGTGAGCACGCACAGTGTCTTGAAAGCCCATGTGGAAAGCATCTCGCACGTGAATACTCCATAGAGGAGGTATTCCCTCTTCCCGGTGACGAGACACGACATGCAACGAATTCTGGCCCCATAAATGGCGCTATACAGGACGAGGGCGCTGTTGAACACTTCCAGGAAGAATACGAAGAGAACTGGAGGTATTGAGCGCGAAATCCGAGTCGGATCGAACACAAAATAGACTAGCTCACCTGCGAGCTGAAGGCATCTCGAATCGCAACGAAAGCGTGTTACGTATATACCTATCGAATAGGTTCCGCCGTCAGTCTAACATAGCTTTGGTGTTTAACATGATGTCACTGACAAACTTGAACAGCTAGAACACCGAGAAGACAAAAGTTCAAGAGGTGGCCGATCGTCTGGACACCAAAAGATGGACCCCGGTGTGTAGAAAACTCGTACTGAAGAGGTAACACCTACAAATGAGATATCGCTGTGGAGGAACCGTTGAAGACAACACGGTAAAGGTGCGCGGCAGAGACACTCACGAGACATATATTGGTACTAGGACCGCATATTGATCTAATGGCGGCACGAGCGTGCTGGATGGATAAGTGGATTCCATCAACATGCAGCAGCACTGAACGAACGTCAGGCGACAATAAAAATACACGTACGGAGATGACATTGCTTTCGGCAAAGGAAGTATGATGGTGTCAGCCCAACAAGCGCGAGAAGTAAAGCCACATTCATGAATTTCCCCGCGGTCTTTTATCAAGGCCCTGGCTCTCCTCGGAAGTGGAAACTTTAGGCTACGGCAGGGACGTGTCGGAACCGGTGGTGGTATCTCATGCCAGTGTCACAGCGTCATCGTACATAGTGGGATCAACTTCGGCACCAGGTACATTATGACATAGGTTCCTCGATACCCTGGAGCGTGAAAAGGATCGTTTAATGATGAGAAAATCGCACACTCACAATATATGTAATGCTATGCACAGTGGAGAGTATGTTACCAACGTTACTGCGGTTCCGAGATCCAGGAGGCTTCGGAATGGGTATAGGCATCACGCAGAGGTTATTCCGCAGGTCTCGAGCCACCGTGACCGTGCATCTAAGGGTGAACCTCACCTTCCCAAGATTGTCAGACGAAGCGGGACCGTGGGCAATGCTCGTGAGATAGTAACCAATGGGGATCTGCCTTGATGGATATTCAACTAATTTACACGTTTTCAGTTTTCAGTCTGTGAGATGTGATCAGATAGGCGAAGCTGATGAGTCCTGCTAGCCTGAGTGAGTCACAGGAGATGGCAGAAGTCCCACAATATGGTGACAATGCTGACGAATTTAATATGACTGACAAAGGAACAATTCACAGAGGAACAATTCACAGGATCCATCTACATATGTACTTACATCCCACGACTTGCTTGGCAGGTCGGTCGTCGCTTTGACCATCAAAATACTTTGCCAAGAACTCATAGGCGTCATTAAGTAAAATACAACCACCAAAGTTGTCAGTCTGCCTACTTCCCTGGCCCAAAGAAGCAGTGAAGCCCATCCTGCTTTTTCGAGTTATTGTCATTCTTTAGCTCTGGCCGGTTCTCTTTTAGCCGTGGCACCTTCAAAAGCCTTGTATGAATGCCAATGATGATATCGGCTCCATGAGCGAGTTCCTTATTGGCGATGCGGCGTGCGAGGTGGGGAAAGTTTTTCACAACTGGAGGAGATGCAATGTTGGAATACAATACGTCGAGCTCCATCTCAAGTAGCTGTGGGTGTCTACGCTTTTGGTATACAATCAACGCCGCGAATCGTAGTCGATGAAAACTCACTGCGAGAGCAAGCTGGAAGAAAGTTCCTTCAAGATGTTGTGTTCTGTAAGACTGCTCCTAATGTAGGAAAAAGCCTTGTCACGAAGAGGGTCTAACCCGACCTGCGGCGCGTTTTCGGCTTATGGCTCAGTACCGAGTTGGACTGGGCTTACGAACCTTGCAAGCAAGACGATACAAAGACTTGGCAGAACATTTTGGCTGATCTAGAGAGCTTGTTGACAATCCCCAGCGTTGTGCTCCGAGCGCTCTTGCAGAACTGAGTGGCAAGAAGTTGATCTTGTTGGTGTAGAGATAGTTCAGCAGGGTATACCATCTTGGGCCGAACTTTGTTCAGTCCAAGGGAAAGAATATATTGATGATAAGTAATAGCCTTACGTCTGAAATGCGGTGTCTGTGACAAAGACTCGGCGAATTCCCAAGGACCGCGGATGCTTTGCAGCCTGGTTCGGTGATGTCCCATCATCCGGTGTATCATGGACGGCGGTCTCACTACTCGCCAAAGACGTAACTTCATCTTTGTTCACATCTCCTTCCGACTGATTTGGACTCAGCGTATATGAGGTAACAGGCTTAGAAGCATAGTAAACATACTTGGATTCGGTTTCAGTACTATTTTTAGAAGGTGAGACCGACAATTCTGACCCTTTGATGTTTTGGGGATAGGTTCGTCATATTCCTCAAGGTCACTGTCACTATCATAGCCGTGATCATCAATCTGATCATTTCCAGGAATGTCATCCTCGTCCAGGAGTTCGACCAGCGAAGGATCAGAGGTATTTTTATCCAGCACTAGATGCCACTAATGAACGCGATATCGTTTGTTCATAGAAGGATCACTCACAGTCCAAGAAGTATTTCGAACTCTTGGCCAGAAGATCATTGTTCACGCAAAGAAAACGGGGCGCAACGACTCGACCCGATGACGAAGATCTCGCAGAGAAAAGGTGAAACTGAGTATTGACAAGCTCCTCTCCCAGCAGAGACTTCCTCAGAAATTCTTCGATATGTTCTTGTTTCCTAGGGTCTAATGTACACGGAGGCAGCAAGTCAGATGGAGGATGACCAGTTGTGATCAGACACTTACCGAATTGATTGAAGGTACTTTCACAATACGTGGCAGTGTTTGATTTAGCGATACCGACGCCTTGAACTACGTGTTTCTGCTGTTGTTGAGGCTTCGTGAGTGTATGACCACTGTTCTGGGTGCCCGTGCCAATGGTGATGGGAGGTTGGTGGGAGAATGGCGCCTCTGCAGTCGATCGCGCAGAAGAGGCAGGCGTAGATGCGCCTGGCATCGCAGGCAGTGGGCTGATACTTGTACTGGCTGTTCGGAGGGATAAACTAGGATGAAGTCATAGATATGATGTAGCATACCTACGGAACCTACATCAAAGATAGAACTGAATGCGGGGGGCTTTGACAATCCGAAAGTAGGGCTGCTACCACTAAGAGTGCTTCCCGTACTTGGACGACTAGTTCCAGGTGCTCTGGCAGGAGTTCCGAAAGGAAAAGTAGGTATGGTAGTAGACGGGGGAAAGGTACTGGTGGCTTTTATGACATCTTAGCATGCGCCCAAAATCGAAAGCGATGTATGGAGAAAACAAACCGAACGTAAAGGGGCCCGTTCCAAGTTTTTCAGACATCAAGGGCACCGTTAGCTTCTGTTGCGCGACAAAGGTTTTTGTTGTTGAGCCACTAGGTGTACTCGGTGGTTTAGAAAGAAGAATATGAATATGTCGCAGAGCCCTTTTGTACACTCGCTGAACCGTTTACCAAAAGTGCCAAGTTGGGTCCGTTGGCCGCCTGCTAGCGAAGGAGTCCACTGGGCTTGTTGTGAGTTCCAGAGGGATAGAAGTTTCAGACAACAAGAGACCTTGTCAACTCAATGAAGGTGGACTCTACGTAAAATGAACTTCGTTGTGGGGTGGCACTGTGGCAAACCGGAGTTAGTGGCATTAATGGATCTTATATATGCAAGATCTTACTGTAAGCACGTAGTTACTAGTTAGTGGTGGCAGGACTCGAATTGAAGCTTTCAAGAATTTCCATCTACTACCATTAGTATGTACGTATGTTTGAGTCACATCTGCATCAAGTTCCACTGCCAGTAACCCGCAGCGTGTCCGAGTCCCGGCACGCACACACCGATCACAACACGGTATGGGACCAAGTCGCACGCGAGAAGACGCAAGCGCGTTTCTTCGGGAAAAGGATGACCGAGTGCGTTGCGCTGTCCACCATTGGCATTGACTTGCCAGACCCGTTCTCGCTCGTTAAAGTTGTCCATGTGTCTTTTCTAGATAGCGACCCTTGAAACGCGTCTGGAGGCATATGTTGCCCGTGCATCCACCGCTCACACCCGGTTAATGAAAACTATCGATGTATTGGATGCGCTGCGTTCTCAGCACGCACTGGAAATTTCAGTCGAGGAACATTCAAAGATGAAGCTTGTGCACGAAGTGGATCGTTGGCGCACGGTAGCGAAGAATTTGGAGCTGGAGAAGGACGAGTTGAAGGATGTCGTGGAAGATCTGATCGAGAAAGGTGTGTTGAGTGGTCAACTTGTCTCCCAAGTTATTCCAGAGCGTTTAATTTTGCCGTCACGGGCTATCGGTGGTCTTTCTCCTATTTACAAGTTCAAGTCTCGAACGAATGGAGTTCATGGCCGTGCAGCCGGATGCACATAACTAAACATGCGGGTGTGTCACCTCTCCCGCTCTCCAAATGCATTCGTTGCCTTCTAGCAAGGCCATCTCAATGTTCAGTTCCCAGAGCAGGTTACTACAGGCACCCTTAATGGTGGAAGGATGGAAAACTACTGTGACAACGACTTGCTTACATACGCTACCTCCATAATCGCCAGACTGAGAACAGAACTGGAATTCGAGCGGCAATGCCACCAAAGAACTGTAGAAGAGGCAAACTTGCGTATTGAAGAACTTGAAGCCAAGGTTGCTGTGCGAGAGGCCGAGCTAGAAAACCGTATCACGTCTCTTGGAGACCATGAAGGTCAGCCGGGAGGACCTCTGAATGGTCCATCCCGAGTGTTTGAGGAGCGGAAACCTAACAGGGAACTTGTTGAGCCGAAACCATTGTCGGATGAGGAGTGCCTTCGTTTTCTGGAGAGTAACAAGGCACGAAATAGATCCTTGGAGCTCGAGATTCGAAATATTGCAGACAGGGTAAGGGTTCTGACATGACATTGGATCATTTCGCTGAGTCTAAAACGAACAGCTAGAGCAAGCAAGGATGGTGGCTTCGTCGTCGAGCGACTCTCACAAGGACCATCAGCCGTCAACACCGCTGAATGATCACGATGCTATGCCAAAACGCAGTCCTCGAACAAGAAGTGCATCAGTCGATCCAAACGTTCTGTCACGTCCATCGGACACTGAAAACACTACGTTGACGCCAGAACCTATGTCTTCTTCGATGATGTTGTCCATAGCCCAGCTTGACAACCAGATACGCACGATGACTACTCAAATGGATGCACTTGTATCTGAGCGGACGACGCTAATTGAAACGACTGCGAAGCAACGAAGGGTGAGTCCACGCCCTTTTCATTCTTATAGCACTTTCCCATCCAATTGAACACTGCACATCTAGATCACGGACGGGATAAATATAGATACTTTCCAAGATATTCTACGGGTCGAAGGGGAATGTGTTCGGTGAGGCGTTCAGCCCATTTCTGGGAGATTTCTCTGACGAGCAAAACTAAGACTTCAAAGTGAGGTCGACGATCTTCGAGAGCAGCTGCATCACGCTCGTACATGTGCGCGCGACCGAGAAAATACCCTTTTGCGTGAAATTGCGCAGCTTCGAGTGTCTTCTCGATCACCCGTTTTGCATCCTGCCCACGTAGGTCTTTGTTTCATGCACTGCCGTCAGTACATCCGTTTTAATCTGGATCGTGTTTGTATGCAGGAATCGCATGACCTCTTTAGTCCACAGCCCATCGAGGAGAATATCGAGGAGAGCATGGAACTAGCATCACCCCTCATACCTACCACTCTCCCCAGCACGATCCCTGTTCCTCCATCTTCCAACCCGGACCTTGTGTTGTTTCCATTTTCCTCCAGTCACGTATCCTCACCTATACATAATGCACCATCGACCCCTCCTCGCACTACCCGTCGAAGCTCCGATCCGCAAGAGATCGACAGGGTACAGGCAGCACTCGATATCGCACGCGCACGATTGGCGCAGAAGGAGGAAGCACTATCACAGCTCCGCGCCGAGATGGAGAGGCTCCAGCTAGAGTTACAAGTGCAGGAGGGCCACACGAGTTGATATCTCGGTCTTTCTCCCTCGGGAAACGTCGATCTGGAATTTAAATTGTCCGTCTTGCTTCAACTTTCGTCAATTTTGTGTTTATATTTATCGCGTCGCCATCCTGTTATTCGAGTTTCTATTCATATTTCGTAGGTGTTGTTTGTCTGATCTGTATTTGCTGTAGCGTGTAAATATATCTGATTGTACCACTCGGCTTTATGACATGCATGATCATGACGATCGCCTGCATAGCATGGAACTCGAAAACCAATTATGTATTCCAACCTCAGCTACAAAGGTCATAACTATCATTGCAGGCCCAGTAAAATGACTGCCTTCCCAATGGTGAGGGTTATGAGAGGTGCCATAATCTTCATGGTAAGTTACTACGGCCTGTATTCATGGGTGTTGCTGTGGTTATCAGACATTATTGAAGAAGTCAACCATCATCTGAATTGTCTCCAATTTACGCATCGTTCAATGGATTGGACCCAATGAGTGTCCCGCTCTTCCATCTCAACTGTGGCCGCAGGCTCTGAAGTGGTGGCGCAGAGGTGAAACGATCTAAAATGGAGGCTATATGCGCCCGTCCTGGGATCCTTATGACAGTAGTGCCTTGACCCCTGGGGGGAGGGGAGCCTGGAGAGGTGCGTTGCTGAGGAAGGCAAAGGTTTAGAACGAGGATGGACCAGGGAGTGTGGGCGAGATGAGAAGCACGTTTTTGGGAGCACGCTCCTCCGAAGGGGGTTCTATATTAATGACCTCAGGGACCCGTTTGGTTGCAGTGGCAGCATCTGCAATGGAGATCCGGGGGGGATGCCATCGGTAGGAGACTAAACAGAAGATCCTCGGCCTCGATCGTCATCTGAGGCCCCCAACAGGAGGGAGGACGACCTTCCCAGGTGAGGACTGGGGAGCAACAGTGAGCACGAGTGCGAGGAGCTGAAACCAGAGGTCCGAAAGTCAAGACGGCTAAAGGGAGAGGTCAGATTATGATCGGGATAGCTCACCCATAATCAGAGCTGGTGTCTGAGTGTGGCACAGTGGGAAAATCAGACGTTTGCGGAGAAGGTCAACTCGGTGAGAAAGACAAGGAGACAGCGCGTCGACGTCGAAGAAGTGGGCAGAGATCCACGAGCATACGCTCCATGGAAAATATAGCTCTTCGACGTCGGAGCCGTCGATCTTCTGTCGCCGGAAGTTCCCGTCGCAACACCCACCGTGACGCATCCAGCTGTCGTGTCCCGTCGTCGCTGCTCTCAAACTCATCGAGGCAAACTTGGTGTGTCACATGCATCATCTCGGTTAAATCCGGCTTGTGAGTCCAGACTCGCTGATCGATGATCCGAAGTACTTCATCAGTTTCATTTTTATCCGGTTTATCCGGTTAGTTCCTAGACGTGATGCCATCCTTGGCGACTATTATTTAAGTCAGGCGCACGAACTTGATGCTATCTGTGCTCCTCCACATTTGCTACCCAATGTTCTTCAAGGTGATCACAATCGTTGTTATCACAGTGGCTATTTTCGTTCTCGCCGCCCAAACACCTAATCCTGGGGGGAAAAGTGGTGGTATAATCATACCACTCACGAGACGCTCTGATACCAACGTGCGCAAATCGACTGTGGTGTCCTCAGGCATTGTTTTCGCTCACTGCTTTTAGCCAGATCATTCATGGGCCAAGTGGCGTGGATAGTTCCGATAGGAACGAGGGAATGCTCCATCCTTCTGCTGTGAAACGGGACGGGCACGCAGCCGGCATTTCTTTGAAACAATACGCGGGTATAATATGGTGTGCGACCATTTCGATCGGCACTCCTCCCAAGTCCTTCATTGGTAAGTTTTCCGTGCATTCGTGACACCCACTCACTCTAGTCGCCACCTTAGTCCAGTTAGACACCGCTTTTGGGTAAGTGCGTTCTGTCAGTACCACCCACTCTCGTTTTTATTCGACTCAGCGATCTCGTTGTTCCATCCGTAACCGGTGATGAGTACTGCAGAAGCCACGATAATCTCTGGGATCCCGCATCATCCCACATCACCGACTTGACCCTCAATATAATTCCCATATCCCCCGACATCACTAACGTGGACCTCAATATAGATTTTGGAATACAATTTACAGATGGTAGGATTGCCCGTGGTGATCAATACAGGGACAATGTGACCATTGCTGGTCTTACCGTATGTATTTACTATCTGCGAGCATCATCACTTCCGACCGATGAATAGGCAGACATTCAGACCATCGGTGCCGCAACAACATACTCTCGAAATATGGGAGCATCTCAGTTTCCTCCAGATGGTGTATTGGGATTGGCTTTCCCGTCTACCTCATTTTTTCATGGCCGGAGCCCCCTGTTTCACACGCTGTTCAATGAAGGAAAGCTGTCTCAACCAGTGTTTTCACTCAAGCTCACCGATTCTGGAGGCGAGCTATACGTCGGTGGAATGAACGAGGCGCTTTATATTCAAAGCTCCCTCGTCTTTACCCCTGTAACAAATCCGGCCCAGGTGAGCGCAAACGCCAGGCGGTAATGGATGCATACTTAGATTATCCTTTCAGGGTCTCTGGCAGCTGAACATAGATTACATCAAAGTCAACAATATAATGGTTCTGACAGATGTACCCGCCGTCATCGACACCGGTTCCAACTTTATGTATGGTGAGCCGTCTCAAGTTTTGGCCCTGCACAAGGCGTATGGCGGTCAGTCATTCAGGAATGGTTACTACACCTGTGAGTCTCGGTCGAATTTGGTACTTTTGATTGACCCCCTGTAGTCCCATGCAATTCTTTTCCCTCCATGACTTTTGGCATTGGTGGAAAGCCGTTTTTAATCCCTGGCTTCGTCCTCAACAAGGGACGGGTTGGGCCTGGCTGGCACGATTGTTTCAGCGGAGTCGTGGATCTAATACAGAAAGATACTGGTGAGATTGTCCCATTTCCTCTTCCGTTTCTGATCCCCATGCTGACCGGTGAATCCGACCAGATGTCTGGACGATCGGGACGAACTTCCTCCAGCGGTTCTATACCGTGTTTGATTTCGGCAGTTACCCTCCACGAACTGGATTCGCGAAGCTTGCTAGAACACCGTTGGAATAAACTTTGTTGACGGACTCATATCTCGAATGGTTCCTCTTGAGTATTCATTTTAGGACAGGCTTTCCGGACGATTGTCTGGCGAGATAGATCTTTCTGAGTGAGTCAAACTATGTCGTGATTATTTATTCCTGTGTTCTTGTACACTACATCCACAATGCTCAAACGAGTTCTGCAAATTCCGTGAATTTTCGAAATTGAATGCGGTATAGAAGATATCTTGGAGGAAAGCACTCTCAACGCTGCAGAACGTCGGACGAAGAACAAGGAGTTATCATCTTACACACGGTTGTCCTATTTACCATACTATATCAAAACCGCCACATCGGCTCATTGCTTATCATGCGTCTGCATCACTACTAGCGTGATCGAATACAAAGGGCAGTTGTCTATTGCTACACTCTGGGGGGAGAAAGCGATAGACTACTGCTCCGGGTAGCGGCCAACAATTTTTGGGCATGGTGGACCAATTTATGCTAGGAGCTAGTTTTCGGCGTTCAACACGGTTCAGGCCGCAAAGGCCTCACCCTCCTACGGATTACAAAATGAACTTCCCTAACATGTCTGACGATGGATTCTCTGTTCATTGGACCACGGTGGCAACCTTCCCATTCACACATGATGCGTGCATGTATTGGTCGATTCTTGATGCCGTGGGACGCGAGGTGTTCAGAAAGATTATTTCTCAGGATGGTGCAACCGCAAATCTCTCCGAGGCTTGTTATCCAACGGCATGTATACTCAACACTAGATTGTTCTTGAATCTGAAATGATATCCCATCAGTTGATTATAATCCTCAATGATAAGATGTGCAAACTCGAACGTATCTAGTTTCCGGAAGACGTACCATATGCTGGCAAATGAACTGCCTGAGGGACTGAGAATCGTTCTCGAACTCCGGGGAAGACGTTTCGCTATGCCTTCTTATTGTTAGAAGACAAGAATTTGGCAAATCCAACTTCCGCAACTGGTTCTCGCAAGCCATCTTCCAATTAGCATCCGAATGTTGTGTAGATGTAGTTTGATTGATGACCACCAATGTTGGATGAACTGTTTTGCTAGAACAGCAGGCTTCGTGGACGTCGCGGAATTGCTGCCAAGCGCCTGGATCGCCTATTTCTGATGCATGTATACACCACACAACTTGAACGTCTCGGGTCCTCGAGTCCACTGGATGATAGACCCGAGTAATCCAATCATCGATTTTGGTCGTGATTTGCTGACCACTTGATATTGTAGCGAAGCCGGGTGTATCCCAGATCTGTGATCGTTTAAATTTCCCAGAAGGCGGTGCTGCATAGCTTGCTATCTGCGAGGTACCTCCGCTATAGCTGCTGGACACTACAGCTGCGCCGCTGAGCAAAGCATCCGGAATACCAGTGATCATATTGACAAGATAACTCTTGCCATGCCTGACCTGCCCACGAGAAGTATATCCGAATGCGTACGTCTTGCCAGTGGAATAAAAGGTGTCTAGGAGAGTTTGAGCCACTGTTGATACATAACAATGAACATCCTTTGTTCTCACCTGATAATGGTCCAAGCGGTCGAGAAATATCGAACAAGGGTTACAGTGTTCATCCCAACAGCTGGAGCCATTCTCACACTTTCCGAGTGCGTGTTGTAGTCTAAGGTTGCCGTCGTTCATAACAGAATGCACGTCAAGTCCATAGGAAGCAAGCTTCTGAACCACTGTTGTTCCCTGACTGAGCAAGGCTCTGGAAGGCATCGGTACATCCTGCGAGTGTAGATACCGCAGAACAGCAGTGTATTGATGGGATACTGCAAGAGATGTGACTTTGAGGACCGGCTTCAACGACTCGGGCGCAGAAAGGTTAAATCCAACCTGAAGAAATCTGCGTAGAACAGCAAGGAGTTCCTGCTCCGTCCACTGATTGCAATTTTGGTAGAATAGATGGGGAAGTAGCTGTTGGTGCTTTCCTTCAAATTCGAGTACCCATTCTGGAAATTCGTTGCATCGTACGAGTTTTACGGTCATATAGGTATCCCAGTACCCAGGACTTTTGAGATCAAAGATGGCAGAAATCAAACGCAGGGGAACAGAGGCCATCCACTGCATCAGGAATAGGTCGAAAAGCGAACGACGGTGATAATGGACAGCAGCTTCAAGCGGAAATACTTGGCGAAGACTTTTAACGTCCAAGCCAACACTGCCAACATTGATGCCCTGTGAGAGCAGGGTCTCTGCATGTTCGAACTTTCCTAAATATGTGGCATAGATAAGTGGGCTAGTCCCCTCGAAAGCCTTGAAGGGTGCATGAAGAAGAAATTCGAGAAGAACTGGTGCCGGGAGCGAAGCGATCAGGAAATAGACAATGAAATCGTGTTTTGGGCCTAGTAGCGATAGGAAGGGATGGTGTTTGAAGCAAGCCAGCTTGGACTGGATATAAGCCCACTCGACAGGATGACGTTGGATGTGGAATCGAAGAGCAACTATATCATCTAAGACTGCGCTCACTGAGCCAAGATGCTTGATGTGGTCAAAACCATGAAAGAATACATATTCAAGGAGTGGAGGCAACTTGGACGAGGTTGTTGAACGAGCACTATTTAGTAGCTCCGAACGCTCTATGATTATATAATAACGACCTAGTGTATAATAGATTACATAATCTTCCTTTGTCGTATATAAGATTCAGACCCAGCGTCTGAGTTAATATAACATCTTGTTCTCTTACCACTACGTTCGATTACATCTCAACGCTGACACCTGGTGAGTACCGGTAATCCTCTACCTCGGTAGTCTACGGTTTCTACAGAGGTGGTCTTTTGTTGAGTGGCATGTACTAGCAAGCCGTCAATGTTTGATTGAAGGGCATATTGGGTCATCAAGGCGGTAATATAACACATGCAGCATCGTAACACCTGCGCATGAGCCACTGGTAAATCGATATGGCGCCCTGGCAGCTTTTGGCGAACGAGTGATCCAACAAGATACTCCTGCAGGATAGGTTGAGGATGTACTTCCTACTAAAACAAGTGCTCGTAACCTACCTTGACTGAGAAATGGGACAGATTGACAATGTCCGTCACCTCGTTGTAAACCACGAGACTACCCAATGCATCCAGCAAGGCAGGCCCATGGACAGGAGCCAACCTGTGATCCAACTTTCGTCCCCTGATGTCAATCGCGAGTGCCTCGATGATTTCAGCAAGCTTCAAGGGTCGCAGTGCTGCTACAATCCAAACCAGTGCGCGCATTGCAATCCTTCCATCAGATGACTGTGGGTCTATCGCACAAAGAATTCTTTCATATGTCTCGTCAAGTCCGGCCGGAAGGGTGATAAGCGCATTTCGGATTTCCCCCGTAGTCGCACATTTCTTGATGGTGTCTATTTGAAGCTGAACCCATCTGAACCTGGAAATTACATTTTCAATAAGTATGAGGAACGATCAAAACAATGTTGAACGTACATTCCACCGGCCTGATACTGTAGTGTGAAGCAAATCTCTTTCTTCAAAGTCGGATTGAGAATCCTTAATTGCCTGTGTCCATCAACCTCTCTTGTGACATGTAACTTGATATCTGCAGATACTTCTTTCATCATTCTTTCCATGGAAACAGAAGAAAGTGCATCGAATCTGTCTTTGATGACCGGAAGCGGGCGGCTAGTTACGAACAGCCGCATTCCGCCATCCGCCAATTCAAGGACAGCAGTGAGAAGGATGTCGATATCACAGCATTCATCCAAGGCATCAATGACGACAAATGGTTGTTGAGCGAACATCTTTGCGGTACGAGACACAAAAGAAGTCATCTTTCGAGGAGATCTAAGGAGCGAAGTGTCTCGAATTTGATAGGTAGCCAGTTCATCAATCAGCTGTACAATTTTTTGATTTCCTTGGCCAGTGATGTTGCTGAGCTTGCAGATCAGCTGGCAGAGAATGGAACACATTATTGTTGCGGTGTCCGTGCTTTCTTCATGTGTGAAATCACAGTAAAAGAATGCAGTACACTCCCCTTCTTGTAGCGTTTTGCTGATTGCTTCGGTTACGAAAGCACTATCTGAATGGTCAACCTTGAAAAAAACAAGCATACAATAACGCACGCCAATACTGTCTTTCCAGCACCAACTAAAACAACTCATCAGAATAAAGTCACACCACACTGACTATTTTGAATGCTCTCTACCTTTGCCCTGCAACCAAAGGAAAGAATCATGACCGTTCCTCCACTTCCTGAACTGATCAGTCTGAACTAGCCATGAGCATGTGTCGGGTTGATGCTGAGAAATGACTTCTGTGTGTTTTTTCTTGCAGCAAAGACCAAGCCATTGTAACAGTGACTTCAGTTTGTCCGCTTAATGGGTGGTGGCTGTGTCGCGATCACATATTGACTGAGATTCACAACCCACGTACGATCAATACTCTCATTGTCTTGATTCTCAGGAGGGGAGCACTGGTTTGTGATTTCTTCTGTGTCAAGAGGACTGCATGAAGCATCACTCTCCCCCGCTTCCATTCCATCAGCAAACCAGCCCTCAGATGGACAGCGCTGGCCAGGACTGTCCAGGTCCGACAGCTCTCCAGGTGCCCCCAGCAAGGTCCCTAACTGGCTATGCCTGGACAGCTCACCCCTAACTGGACAGACCTAGACAGCACTGTCCAGCTCCCCCAGCTGTGGCTGTGTTCTCTCAGCTGTGGCTGTGCCCCCCCAGCTACTCCAGTTCTCCCAGCTAGTTCCAGCTACTCCAGTAGCTTCCAGCTTGTTCCAGCTACTCCAGGTACTTCCAGAAATCATCATACTATTGCATGCACTACATACATACATGGAATACTACTCTACTACTAGGAACAGCACTTACCACTATAGCATAAAGTCTACAAAGCAAAGCAAAGAATAGTTAGTAAGTGGTAACAAAAAAGTAACATAACAGATATGTACATACCACTGGC
>JBBPOS010000338.1:0-33385 GCA_038091575.1 Leccinum subgranulosum
AACGTGCAGAAGCAACCACACGACGCGCACAATTGTGTGCGTTGTGCAGTTGCTCCCGCATGTTGCTCTTGTTGTTACCGACAACGGCACAACGACGCCGCGTCGATGACGAACGTCTCAGATATGCGAAGGAATACTTTAGGCCTACTATATAGCACTGTCCAAAAAAAAAACTCTTTATAATTGTAGATCTACATTCAAGTTTGTAGTACAAAAAATTGTGTTTTATTCTATATCGCGCAGACAAACTCTCAAACGCGCGCGCGATCCGCTAAATCGCGCTGATGTAATGTGTATCGCGCGCACAGCCTCATTATTTCGCGCAATTATTTTGGCACTTGCAGCTCCATAAAGCCGCAAGCTGCGATCCCATCACTTGGTTCATTATTGTTCAGACCGGATCATATCACCTCCTCCGGTCCCGCCCTACTGTATCACTTCAAACTTGACAAATCTGATTCAATGCACCAGATCACGCAAACATTAAAATTGAGTGAAACAAGTAGATCTACCGCGGGTATCTTCTCTTTTCTATTATCGGGTGCCTGGCAGGCACCCGATACTCGGAACGAACCGCAGCGACCCGCAACAGTTCCACCAATCGCCATCACAGCAGAGAGGTTGAATGGCCAGCAGCGCTGCGCGTCGTTCGGGAAAGCTTACCCCGTTCTCAGTGCCTTGAACCCTGTCCATATACTATCCATCCTATTCGATGTCTGTGACATGACATGGGTGTATGTACCATCACGACTAGAATAAGATAATCTTCCCCTCGAACCATCCAACTTCTTCTCATAGCCTGACCACTGATTGGAAAACTGCTACACGGGTTCCATGGAACTTCCCATCACCGTAAAAACATAATGCAGCGATCTCCGGTAGTATCGATTGCGAACTCCAATCTATTAGGACCAACAACTGAATCCACCACCTCTGAGGGGGTGCACCCAGCCAGGCTCCTCGCATACCCTGAATCAACGATATATTCCAACAGACTTTATGGATCCTTTGATTCTGCTGTGGTGAGCATCCCCTCACGACCATGTCATACTTTCTGATGTCCATTGATGAGACATCCGTCTGGGATGGTTTATGCAGCATCAAGTCGGCGCACAGGCAGGCTTCGTGAGGGTAATGCCATCTTTACTTCCACTCAAGCAGCCTCACATTGATGTCCAGTCAGGGGATCAATGACAGAATTTCGTATGACGTCCAATGCCGTTGCCTTGCATTCGAGTTTTCCCTCGTGAGAGAGGTGGAGGACTCCACCTGTCCCATTTTCGACAGTGTTACATCTGGGCAGTGAGTGCTTGTACAGAAACAGAGTTATATACCCCCGAGGACACATAATCACGAAATAGCAATTACATACGTCTTTGTGAGCATGATTGAGCCCCAGATCCCTGGCCGAGCAATATCGACAGTTGATCTTGATTGACCAATGAGTGTTATTCATGGTATGCAAGAACCTCACATACTAATGCAACACTGGATAAAATATGTCGAACACCAAGGACTGAGGTGGCAGTTAAAGAAGCCGTGAATACCCCCAGCAAATGCCTTCGGAAATTTGGCTTCATAGCAAGCCTTGTCACTGGGAGATTGACAAAAGCTCAGTCAGCTATTTTGTTGGGTTATTTGGATTCCAGACAAGTAGACACCATCAATCGATGTTAGTTCTTGCAAGACAATCAGTAGAAATGCGCGTTACCAGTCAGACTTGGGGTGTCAAGTATCCTGCTAGACCGGAAGAGAGTGCAGACGAAATGCAAAATGTCATATAATAGGGCGTCAAGCACTGTAGTATGAAGGTTGTCACGCTCAAAAAAAAGATGCAGCATATAATACGGGTAGGACAAATAAGAAGCTACCGAACGGGATGTCCGTTCATGATCTTGTCTATTGTTTTCGTCCGTAGAGGCGTGTCTGCAAAGAGTGCCTTGACCATCATCACGAGCTCGTCGATTTCAAAGTCCACCAATGCGCCTTCCTCGAAGAGATACGTCAGGTCTGTCATGGATGCTTCCTGGAGGGACGGGAAAAAGTCAGTTTGGGATGCGACGCTGCAGGTCGACCATGCATCACGTACCAGGAGTTCCGACAGGTACGAAAACTTCAGCCACGATGGAACGTAGGAAACGACAAACGAAGACTAGATATGTCAAAGCAGATCAGTGGGGGTCATCACGATCGCGTCATCGAAAGCCCACTCACTTCGCTCGTGTCCTCCACAAACAATCCCTCGAGAGCTGTCAAGATCCGACAGAGCTCGCTCAACTTGTGTGACTCCACTTCAGTTATGTCCGATATTGCCAAAATACTATCCAAAATGCGTGACAAGACGCCATCAACGATCAGTCCAACCGCCGTGTAGTATTTGCTTTTCGGAAGGACCGACTTCGCGGAGGACTGAGCAAGCAACAAAGAGTTCTGACGAGCTTGCTCACCTTCCAAGCATGTGCAATACCCCTTACATCTCGCAGAACTCGAGTGATCACCATCTCGCATTCGTCGTAGCGTTCCTGGTCCGATGTGTCCGTAAACCCGTCAGCGTCGCCTAGAACCTCCTCCAGAGCTGCTATTTGGTTGTCCTAGAATCGTCAAATCGATACACACACCACAACGACAGTATTGGTCACTTACAACGCCTTGGTAAAACCAGCTATCTGCTAAGACCCTGAGGTCATCTTTGCATTCCTCCAGCCTGTCTTGGGTACCGGGCAGCCCATACTCGTGCTTTAACACGCGAGCTATCTCCTCCGAAAGATAGTAACAATCGTTGGAAAATTGCATGCGGCCAACAGGTTGTGACAGCCTCAAAGCAGCCACCACAGGATGCAGCGCGCAAAACAGGTCGAGGACCAGAGGAGCAGATTGCATAATCAACGTGCCTGGAGCTGAAGAGGAGGGGGAAGACTTGGAGAGAATGCCAGAAGATGCAACCGCTTTGCCCTCGCGCAAAGCATCCTTGACGGCCTGAACGATACGTCGAACAAGCACTGATACTAGGTACAGTTCCTTGTTGACAGTGTGAACAACTTGCGGAGGTTTTGGAGGTGGGTATGGGCCATTATGTCCATTAGAAACGTGGCCATTCGTTACTGGATGTCCGTTGGATTGTGGTCGATTACTCGAAGTTGATGGTGCCAGTGTCGACTGAGAGGGCGGGGCCTTGGATAAGACCACGGGTGGTAAGGCTACCTCGTTGGCAATCGTATCATCAGCCCATGGGTCATCGTCCCAGACTTCGTCTTCAGCAGGATCCTCAAGGACAATCTCGGGGGTACTCGTCTCGGGCGGTTCTTCGGCCAGTTCGTCGTTCCAACCCCAAGCTTCAGTTGGATCTGGCTCAGCCTCCTCCAAAGATTTCGGCTTCAAAACACAGTCTTCTTCTGCTTCCTCGGCATCGTCATCAAAGCCCCATGCATCCCCTGCGTCAACGCCCGAACTTGACGATTCTGTTTTGATGGTGTGAGCATCGTTTGAGTTTCGATCATTCGTCACCACAGGAGCAGATTCCGCGTCGGGTTGAACAACGTTGATGAACGTGATGCACTCGGCTGAAAACGTGTCTTTGGGACGAGAAGCGCTCGCCAAAATAGTCTCTCGAACGTCATCGAGGATGCGTTGCCGTCGTCCTCTCTCGTAGTGTCCGCAAACATTGTCCACCCAATTCCTGATCTCCCTTTCGAAACCATCGCCTTTGAGCAGTCCAACAACATATTCAGTCTCAAAGTCGACGACATTTATTGTCAGCTCCAGAAATGAAGGAAGCGCATCCAATTTCGATGGCAGTGAGGGAATGAGCAGACGCGTCATGATAGATGATGTCAATGGTTTGACCAGATTCTTCGCCAATGTCTCGCGCTGTAATTGGGGTAGACACGGAAACAGCGCGCCATTGATAAACTCTAGAATGCGCGATAAACTGCCGAGCGTTGTTGCACCATCCTTTGTAGACGAGGGCAGGCGCTGCAACCTGTGAACAAGCAGCCCAAATTGATCGAGTTCTTGGGATATAGACAACGAAGTAGGACGGTCGAGTGACTGGTCAATGCAGTGCGCGGTAATGTCACGCCGCAAAGCTGTCATGTGTGCAGAAAGCGAGGCCGAGGAAAGCGAAGATAGCACTGCACACAGAGGTACGGGGTACACCGAATTTGGAACTGGACATAAAACGTAAATGTCAAGGTCAGTGGTCGTTTGGACGAACCCACCAAGAACAGAAGGTCGAATGATGACGTCAGTCGGCGAGACGACCACGCCTTGTGCATATGCATTGTTCAATAATTCTTCGATACGGCTGGTGAGCACACGTAACTTGGACTGTACAACGGATTCAGATGCAGGAACGCGTCCAATCCGACGCCACGTACCCTTATGTCCGACGTGATGGTCGCCTCTCCTAGGGGTGATGGCGTCGTGTCCAACAGTTGGGTCAACGTAGCGCTCGCTGATACCGCCGCCGGAAGATCTCCAGACTCTACCAAATGTTGCACATTTTCCAGCTGACTCTTGCATTCCGAGAGGTGTGACAGCGACGCGCGCAGCACGTCGGCGTTTAAGGACGCTTGTGCAAGGGATTGGTGTCTTCTGAGTGCCGCGAGGAGCGTCGAGGTGAGACCGCTCTGGATGAATGTATGAAAACGGCACGTGCGAACAGCAATGACAAGACATACATACCTCTGGGTCTGAGACCGAGTGGTCGAGCGACTCCATGTCGCTGGCAAGACCTCGGAGCCGTTGTTGAGCAGACTTTGCTGAGGTCAACTGGGCCTCGAACGCAGGGCGGTTCGCATGTATCCGGTCGTGAATGCGCCTCTGCTCTACCGGGTCAAGTTTTCGTCGACGAGATTGGGGTAACGGCACACCTTGGTGAAACATATGGACACGTCCAGCTCAGTTCGCCATGAGGATGCAACTGTCGAGTCCAGCAACTGGAAGGTCACCGCATCGAGCTTGGAGAGAATCTGCGAGGAGACGTCGACCTGGCGCGGAAGATGTGACGGGACGCTGAACGTCATGACATTGACTGTTCTCGACACCAACTCGTGGTAACTTGTACTAACCTCCCCTCCAGGTCACGTGAGATAGAACTACACGTCTTCGGTCCATGGACTGAGCAGGGTTTCCGTATCAATTTCTTGTCCCACTCTTCACGAAAAAACGAGCAGGCCGCGCAACGCGACGCCATTTGCGTCAGAAACCTCGCAGTCTCCGATGGAGGCAATGCACAAGTGAACCACCCAACTATCCAGCCTAACGGCGGAGATGAAGAGAAACACGTTGACATTTACATGTCATAGGGCGCCTCAGCGTCTTCGTACATAAATACCCCTCGAAAGGCCATCGACTGGTAGTAAGCCCAGGCGGTCTTCAGTTCACAACAGCCACTAGCATGCATCCGACCTGCCGTGACGCTGTCGGTGATGTCACGGCCTCTCGAAAGGTCCCTTTTTCACGTCGTTTTTGTCGACCAGTGCGTCCCTCGCGGGGCGCACGCATGCTCTTGCTGCGACGTGCTCCCTATGGTCCGTTGAGACATGTTGAAGACCGAATGTGAACTGTGGGGTTGGATCAGACAGGGTTGGGTCAAAAAACCTAGTTTCGCTCGCCCCACTCACTTGAAAGTTGATGAGTATATACTTGCCACGCTCACGTTCGCCCAGGTATATCTATAACGAAACGGAAGTTTGCAGTGCTCGAGTTGTCTCTCCTACACCTCCATCAAGACGTCGATACACCAGAGACTCTCATGCCATCCAGCGGTCGTCGGACAAGCCTGCCTTTTTTCTACTCCTTTTTGATCATTACTGACCTCCACGTGCAGGCCCAGGTGATGGGTCGAAGACCAAACATCTCGCACATACTACTTGTTCAACGATAATCCTTCCTCAACAGGTTCCAGAGATGTTAACTCGTGGATCAGGCCCATACAGGCAATCACAAAGCACACCCAAGATTTGTCTTCTCTCACTGCGTCTGGCTGAGCTGGGAAATAGCCTTGGAGGGTAGCGAGGCCCCAACGGTGGTCGTAAGTACTGTCGAGTTCTGCACCTACCTGTTCTCGCTGACGTGTAAACTTACTGCCGCAACGAAACGCTAAAATTGCACTGATCGAAAGCAAGGTCTAGATGACACCACAGACTCGCAGTCCTTCTACCAGGTGTAAACTTGGCGACATGGACCATCAAGAGTTACAGTGCTTTCGGTTGAATCCGTCTTGTGAGTTAAAACTCTTTCGCGAAAATCCTCATCCATACCTGTTTCAATGATCCGAATGTACTTCATCAGTTTGATTGACATCCGGTTAGTTCCTAAACATCCCTACATTTATTTAAGTTAGGCGCACATACTTGATGGCATTTGTGCTCCTCCACATTTACTCCCCAATGCTCTTCAAGGTGATCACAACCATTGCCGTCACAGTGCCTATTTTCGTCACGGTTCTGGCCGCCCAACCACCTGATTCTAGGAGGGGGAGTGATGGTATAGCCATACTACTCACAAAACACTCTGATACCGACGCGCGCGATACATCACATAACGCGTAAATCGTCCTGTGATGTCCTCAGGTATCGTTTTTGCTTATGCCTTTTTAGCCAGATCATCCGTGGGCCAAGTGGCATGGATGACTCCGAAACGAACACGGGAACGCCGCATCCTTCTGCTGTGATACCGGCCGGGTCCGGAGCCGGTGTTGATTTGACAAACTACCGGTATGAAATGTGGTATGGGACCATTTCGATCGGTACTCCTCCCCAGTACTTCACTGGTAAGTTCTCCGTGCATTCGCGACACCCGTTCACTCCAGTCGCCACCTCAGTCCAGCTCAACACCGCTTCTAGGTAAGTGATTTCTGTCAGTACCATTCACTCTTTCTTTTTATTCGACCCAGCGATCTCTTTGTTCCCGCCGTAACCGGTGATGAGAACTGCAGAAGCCACCCTAACCTCTGGAATCCCGCATTGTCCCAAACCACCAACTGTGACCTCGATAGTAATTTTGTGCAAGTATTTTCAGATGGTAGAACTGCCAGTGGTCGAGAATACTGGGACAATGTAACCATTGCTGGTTTTACCGTATGTTTGTATTGTTTGCGAACATCATCACTTCTGACCGATGAATAGGCAGACATTCAGACCATCGGTGCCGCAACAAAATACTCTCCAGATCTGAAAGCATCTGTGTTTCCTGCAGATGGTTTATTGGGATTAGCTTTTCCGTCTTTATCAGCACTTTATGGCCAAAGCCCTCTGTTGCACACACTCTACAATACAGGAAAGCTGTTTCAACCAGTGTTTTCACTCAAGTTCACCAATTCCGGAGGCGAGCTGTACGTCGGTGGAACCAACGAGGCGCTTTACATTCATAACACCCTCGTCTTTACCCCTGTAATAAATCCAGTGAGCGCAAACGCAACTTGAAGGCGGTATGTATGCATCCTGAGTCCCTTTCAGGTTTTCTGGCAGCTGAAGATAGATAACATCAAAGTCAACGGAGCAATAATTTTGACAGATATAACTGCCGTCATCGACACTGGTGCCCACTTCATTATTGGTGATCCCCAGCGACTTTTCACCCTGCACCGGGCGGCTAGCGGGGGGCCATACAGGGACAGGAGCATTTTATCGGCGGGTGTTAAATACAAGGGTTATTACACCTGTGAGTGTCGATCGATTTTAGTACTTTTGATTGACTCCCTGTAGTCCCATGCAGGAATTTTCCCTCCTTTACTTTTGCTATTGGTGGAAGCTCGTTTTCAATGCCTCTCGAGACCCTCAACGTGGGACGGGTTGTTTTTGGGGGGAAAAATTGCTTTAGCGGATTTGCGACCGAGGAAAAAAATACTGGTGAGATTCTTCTGATCAGAAGTCCCTTTTCCCATCCTGACCGGTGAACCCGACTAGAATTCTGGTTGCTCGGGACCATTTTCCTTCAACGGTTCTATACTGTGTTTGATTTCAATCAGGTGATGCCACGAGTCGGATTCGCAGACCTTATGCCGAGTTGAAGGTAATCCGAGCAAGCTAGATACATACTGGTGTTTTTTTGCACAAGAGGTCTGATTGTAGTAGGGTCAACAACCTGCCACCACCCTACCATTCTGTATCATCATGCTCGACATCCTTGAGTTCGTCCTCTTTCAAGGCCCCCCGGGCAGTCCTGGAACCTCTTCTCTCCTCCAGGTCACGTGAGATAGAACTACACTTGTTATTACCACAGGAAAGCACCAAGATTACAAGGACGATGACTACTGTACTAGCGGGCTGGGTATCAGACCAGGTGGAATCTAGAATGACACGGACAATGTGTCGTCTCACTCTCAAGTGAAACGTTTGAACGTAAATCTGCACGGCGACCGTCAGAAAATGGCAACAATCAAACGGAATACGACAGACCCAAGGAATGCGAGGTCCTTGTCTGAACCCACTTGTTCCACCGCCTCGAGCTGGTCCGGTACGTTCCCAAGTTCGTCCGTCGGGAAGTACGATGTGTCCGTAATGGAAGACAACGCCGGAACGAACGGAGGTGCGATGTAGCGTAGGTTCTCCCAATCGCAACCATAGAAGAACGGTTGGTTCTTAACCTCGTTCACCCCGAGCCGGTGGCTGGCCCAATTCATCATGCTGAGCCGGCCAAAAAAAAAATTAGTTTGTAATGGAAGCTAGGGTGACGTACGACCCACCCTCGGATCAAATGCTCGGCTTCCTTGCTGAGATGCACTTCGTCAGGGAAGTACAAGTAATTGGGCCACTCAATAATCTTCTTGTACGTGTCGCTCGGGTTTTCTGAACAGAACGGTGCATACCCAACGAGACACTCGAACATGATCGCACCAAGAGACCACCAATCGCACTCTTTACCGTACCCTTTCAGCATAAACACCTCGGGTGCAATATAGTCCGGTGTGCCTAATGGGGATTCGTGTAAATTTGCGTGCAAGATCCGTGAGCAGGGTCTGCTCACCGACAGTGGAGTATGCCTAGAACATGGACATGTCAGCAAACATACACAATCAACGGACAAGCCAAACTCACGAGCTTCCGGCGGTTGGCTTTCCAGGTCGCAATCTGCTCCCGGCTCATGGTGAGGTGAATTGCATTGACCTGCACGCTGTTTCTCGCAGGATCCCGTTGCTTTTCTTGCTCAATGAGGCGCTTGTAGAAGTCCCCATCGGTCGTTTTGTGAAGTCCAGTAGAAAGACCAAAGTCGGACAATTTGAGGTGCCCGTTCTTGTCGATCAGGATGTTGTCGGGTTTGATGTCACTAACCCACTGGGATGAGTGGCGTCTAGGATCGGAGGAGATACATACCGATGAATGTATCCCAGGTCGTGCACCGCTTCGATCGCAAGGACACACTCTGCCATGTAGAATCGTGTGACATCCTCTGAGAATATGTCATATTTCATGAGCATGGTCATGAGGTCGCCTCCAGGGAGGAACTCCATGATGAGATATAGGTACAATGGGTCCTGGAAAGAATAAAACAGCTGGACGACCCATGGCGAAGTCGACTCAGCCAACAAGTCGCGCTCTGCACGAACGTGAGCAAGCTTGGTTTGCGAGTGAGATCATCGAAGCCAGGGCACCAAGGATGGATGCAACGAACCTGGTCGCGTTTCAACATCTCCGCTTTTTGCAACGTCTTCATTGCATACACCTTGCCAGTATCCACTTTCTGGACAAGCCGGACCTGCGATAGGAGGAAACGTCATGCTATGCAGATGACGGGCACGGTCCTATCTCACCTCTCCGAACGCGCCCTTGCCAATGACCTTGACCGTCCGAAAGTCCGTCAAGCGTATCTTGGTTCTCCGAAGCCTGAGATGCTGAGACTCGAGCTTACGATACTTGCGTATCTCGCGTTCCTTGGCCTCGTGGGGGATGGATCCCTGGCTGATCTTTTGCTCGAGCTCGACGCGACTGAGGAATAGGATATGGGCGGTGAGGAAATATGGACGATCACGACATACTCACCGACTATTGCGCTCGATGGCGACGTCGACTGCGAGTTTGTAGTAGGACTCGAGTTTGAGTTTGGCGGCGGTCGCGCGGGAGACGGCATCGGGGGAGAAGCCTTCTGTGCTTCGTTCAAAGTAAACGTAGTCCTCGCCACGCGTCTTGCTTGCCGTACTCGGTGCCGGAGAAGGGGTACGGTCTGGACCAGCGGGACTGAGTTCCGTGGACGGATGTTGAGTCATGGCGTTGAAACGTGACGGTACAGAAACAAGAAAGAAGCCAACAAAAAGTAAACGTAAGAGTCTTTTCAAACCGAACCAGCTCACTAATAGAAGAGCGGCGTTGTTTAGATTCAAAGCTATTGCCAAACAAACACTCGCCACTACGCCGTCGACGACACCATCATGGCGGACCTCACGTTCGACACGTTAATGGACGATGGAAACTACCTGGGCTCAGACAGGGCCAGGATGGAGAACAAGGTCATCCTCGACGAGCTAGAGCGCAAAAAAAAGGCGCGCAGCATGGCCGTGCCGACAGATGACAATCGCGTCAAGGCAAGGCTTCGCGAGATCGGCGAGCCCATCACGCTCTTTGGTGAACGCGTACGTGCATCTTCCATCCTCGTTTCCTGACGCTATTCACGCACGAAACAGGCAGCTGACCGACGAGACCGTCTCATCTATGTGCTGTCTCAAATCAATGCCGCCCGGGGAGAGGAACTCCGGGTGGAGGAGGAAGAGTCATCCGAAAGCGAAGAAGAGGTGCATTTTCAGTTCGTCTTTGACTGCGTCTACATCTAATCCGTCTACAGGAGGAGTTCTACACCGAGGGCTCGCTTGAGCTGCTACAAGCCAGGCGGCGATTAGCAGAGTACTCTCTGCCCAGGTTGGATTTTACCTACCCATAGGTGACATCAGTAAGGTGCTTACAGTATCCCACCCTCTTCGTTATCGCAGAGCTCAAAAGCGTGTCGCCCAACAGCGCATACACGCCAAGCTGCCACTCACACGCATCATCGACCTGCGAAAGAAAATATTTGGCGAAGTCAAGGTAATCATGATCTCACCACCACCCACCCACCCACTGACTCGGATCACGGTCAGCGATTCGGCAACCTCGGTTCTCAGATCGGCGACGACCGTCCCATATCACAAGTCCGCTTCGCCCCCAATAGCAAAATCCTTGCCACAGGTAGTTGGTCGGGTGCCGTCAAGCTATGGAACGTGCCTGCCTGCACACCCATACGAACCCTGCGTGGTGAGCAATAACCCCAAAGCCTTGCGCCATGTGCCACGTAATAATCATGCCCCATTCCTGCAGGTCATGCGGACCGTGTGGGAGGCGTCGCCTGGCACCCACGAGCTACGCTCACACAGGGAGAGGGACTGGTCAACCTCGTCTCCGGGGCGGGAGACATGAGCGTCAATCTCTGGTCTCTGGACAGGTGCGCACAGACCAATCTCCGAATTCCCACCACTCATCGCACGCACTAGCGATGCTCCACTCGCCACCATGAAAGGACACGCAGACCGGGTCTGTCGGGTCGCGTTCCATCCCTCGGGTGACTATGTCGCATCCGCCTCCTTCGACACGTCCTGGCGATTGTGGGACGTGGCGACCGCAAAGGAGCTACTCCTCCAAGAAGGTCACTCAAAAGAAGTCTACTCCGTCGAGTTCCAGGACGACGGCGCGCTCGTCGCATCCGGGTTAGTTCACTAATAAATCAATTGCAAAATCTCCGCCATACTAACCCTAAAAATCAGCGGTCTGGACGCGATCGGGCGCGTGTGGGATCTTCGCACGGGCCGTACAGCCATGGTCCTCGATGGCCACGTCCAAGCCATTTTCGGTATCGCCTTTTCCCCCAACGGGTGTGTCCTCCGAGGAATTGCAACGAGGTGACCGTGCTGACTATCCCCCAGTTACCAAATCGCAACCGGCGCTGGCGACGACACCATCCGCATATGGGACATGCGTTCCCTTAAAGCCCTCTACACAATCCCCGCCCACGTCTCCAACGTAGCCGACATTCGGTTCTTCAGGAGCGACGCCTTGCCTCCGGTCGTCCCTGTCAAGGGCGAAGTCGTTATGAACCGCGTGAACGAAACCAACGAGGAAGCGGGGGCAGACAAGAATGCCGACGTTGACGACGTAACAGAAGAGTGGAGCTACCGATCGGGACTCTACTTTGCGAGCGCAGGGTACGACGGATTCGTCAAGCTGTGGAGCGCCGATGATTGGCAGCTGCTCCGCACGCTGACGACAGACTCTGGCAAGGTCATGTCCGTGGATCTCACTGCGGACGGTCAGCTGCTGGCCTCTGGGACATATAATCGTAACTTTCAACTGTTTGCACCAGAAGACGTGGTGGTGTAGGTTGTGTGGCCAAAATTTAATTTAATAAAACCGATCCACGCGTGACAACAAGGCGATAGGGAGGAAAAAGGGATTGCGCCCAAAGCGCACCGGCGCCGCATATGTGATAAATATTAGATTACACCATCCCTGACCTATACAACAGGCGCGGATCGAGTCAGTGACGAGAATTGTATTTGATCTGTGGAGAACGGATCATATAGGGCGCACCGTCTGCATAAACCCGGAGACCCGAACAATATCGACCACCTGTGCTTCGCTCTCCATAGCTATCACCAAGTTTTCCAGCATCTAAACAAGCAATGCAAGCGTAAACACAATGCACACGCCCAGAGTTCACCACCAAACGACTCACTTCCTCCACCTTGTCCACGGGGATACCAGTGCAGAGCGCGACGATCTTCTTACACTGGTACTCTTTTTCTGCGCTCGCTCCCTGCAGCGACTTCAGTCTTGCCTCCATCAACTCCTCCATCCTCAAATGCCACAGATTCAGTCGCCGCAATCGAACCAAGCTCGCAACAGAGTCAGTCGTTGGTATTGGAGGTTCCGTCTCCACACTAAAAGAGATGTCCATCGAACCTGCGACACCTGCCATAGAAGAGTTCGGCCCCCGCCATTGGAACGCGGGGCCAGCCGTTTCCTGTCCGTCTCTACCAGACAAGTCTGTCCTGCCTGTCCAGTCGAAGCTGTCTTCTTCCGCAATCGCTTTTTCAAGATTTCGTATCCTCTGGTGTACCTGGTCAAGTTCGGCACGTCGACTTTGCCATGCTTGTATTTGCTTTCGTTGTTCAGAGAGTTCCCGTGTGGCAGCACGGAGATGAGCTTGTGTCACGTCGAGTGAGTCTTGCTTTGCTTTGATCTCAGCAGAAAAATCGGTGCTAAGATTCTGAACCATTGTCGTCATGTCTACGAGCGGGTCAGCAGCAAGAACTACTACAGCCGCAAAGAAGGGGAGCGCACCTGTGATAATATCCTGACTTTTTTGCACTGGCACAGAAGGACCGGTCCGTAATGAAACTAACAAGTCCTCCGCCCGAGGACCACCGCTCAACTCCTGGGTTACAAATTGAGGGCCGGCACATGTCATGCATCATAACACCTACCTCGACCTCCACTCCGAAATCGCCAGGACGAAGACCGAGTTTATTTGGCAATATTCGATTAGCGCCGACGTCCAACAACGTTCTTACCAAGCTTCGATTCCCGACGCGTGCGGCGATGTTCAACGCGGTATCGCCGTGTTCGTCCTGGAGATCGACGATCGACCTAAAGTCGCCGCCCTGGTTCTGTGCTATCCACATAAATATCTGATCGAGGTAATATCGGGCGCAAAGTGCACGGCCTTGTATGCCTGCAAGGTACATGATGTGATGCAGGACAGATTTTCTGGAGGTGTCAAGGGTGCGTATAGATTGATTTAATGCCTGGACGATGACATTGAATGTCTGTTGGTCCGAATTATGGGTGTCGATGGAAGCGCGCATCAAGGGTGTCTCTCCTGCGAAGTTGCCACGGTGTACGTCGGCATCTGCAGCGATGAGCTGCTCTATAATGTTCTGGCGCCCAAGCGATGCAGCGAGGTGAAGGGCCGAATGACCCTTGTCATCGAGGATTACATCCACGTCAAGGGGGAGGGAAGGGTCCGGGACGATTTCGCGCAGTAGATGAAAGACGGGACCTGGATCGTCTTGGCGGCAGATGGCCGCCACGAGCTGTACGCGACGCGCATCTCTAAGAATGGACGTGTCGCGCAGAAGAGGCGGTTTTGTGGACAGGCGGAGAGGGAGTGAATCGGTGTCTACACCGTTAATCGAGTTGCCATTAATGGAAAGGGGATGCGGAGAACGGACCGTACGCGGTGATGGCGCGTCATTGATTGAGGCAGTGAGCTGAGGTTGGGAGGAAGGGGCGGTGAATTGAGAGGGGTCAGGTTGTGGGGTGGGCTCTTTGCGAGACCGCTTGGTCGGAGAGGGACCGTCGTCTTGGTCGAGAGATGGGTGAATGTCGAGGGACGCGTCAAGGGATGGTTGCGAAAGGCTGTGGGGGTGCGGGAAGGTGGCAACGGCGGAGACAACTTCCGAATCCGACCTGACTCTCTTGAGGGACTGATGGGTTGGAGGTGGAGTCAGGGAAGGCGCGCTAGGTGATGTGGCAGATTGGTACGCGGACGAGGGGAAAATGGCAGATCTGGAGGGCGCGAGGACGGACGTGGAGGGGGTGAAGAGACCTTGCGCGCGGCCCTGGTTGAGGAGGCGGAGTGCGGATCCAGGCATCATGGACGTGGAGGGTAGGATGGATTGGTTGTATGGGGGCGCAGAGAAGGAGGACGCGGCCGAGACTGGGCGTGGGGACGGCGCGGTATTTGCGGCTGGGAGAGATGTAAGGGAGGTTGAGGAGGGCGTAAAGTCGAAGAGTGGCACGAGGAGAGGCGCGACGCCATATTGCGCGGCAATGTCACGACCGCGGTCGAGTGGAATCCTACAAAATGAATGAGGCGGCGGGCAAAGGAGAGCGTGTGGAAGATGTACCAAGTGCCTTGGTATTTCCCGTATCCGCCTTGCACGATCTCGTACTTTCCAGGAAGGATTTCCTTCTCGAGTATCTTTGTACGCCTGCCCTTCTCTATGCCCGCGACCTTGAGGATCTGTGTCGCATTGACATACGAGTCACCGCGTCTGCGCATGACTGCGATACCGCGAACCATGCACTCGTACACCTGTACGCGGCGGTAAAACTCTGGGAGTACGCCTGGAGATGGAACGAACCTGCACAGACGAGTAAACTGCATTGTATATTTTGACGGGGGGCTGCTGGACGGGCTGCATGGACATTGTACACGCCCGGACGCGACCTCGGATGGACGCGCACACTCTAGTTGTCGGAGCTGAAATTCGTGGGAGAGAGACGATCACTCCTTCAAACCCTTCAACACGTCGTACACCTAGTTCTAGCGGTTCCAAGTCCATCGATGACGCGGTGCGAGTGCCGTATGCGTCGTCCAAACGACTTGGCGAGACGTATCTCCTCTCGCTCGTACAGGGACTAGTGCGAGTCGAGCAGACCTGCGGACTCAGGCGGTCTCTGTCTGGAGTAAGTACTCGCCACGCCAAAACTGCACGACTTCGATGGGGAAGCAGCCCGCTGGAACCTGTATGGGTTCGAGTATGAGTGTGTAACTTGAATGGCACTCTGCCTCAGAGGCGCTGTGTACTGCACTAGGGGCCGATCTTACTGCTTCCACCATCGCCGGCGTGTCCGTTCGGACGGCAAGAACGATTCAAAAGACGCCCGTATCTTATATCCCTGAGCCCCTCCACTCTCTTTGTTTATTTGGGTAGGTATCGGGTTTATCAACCTGTTTCTATTTGCTGCCTCCTTTGTTACAGTGGCTCAAACCACGTTGCCATCGCCGTCATGACGTTGATACGTTTGACGACTCGACAGGCTATTTTGCGGAATGGGAACAATTGCAAGCCGTTGCTGTTGCCAATCATCAGTCTGATCATATCTAATCTTTTGATCCGACTGTTAGGCGCCGGCAAAGGAACGCGGGCTGATACACTTGGGAGTGTGGTCGTCCTTTGCATGCCTATCCGGATACACCTACTAGTGTGTCGTTTCGTCGTGCGAGA
Organism: Leccinum subgranulosum; assembly: GCA_038091575.1. Classification (NCBI taxonomy): domain Eukaryota; kingdom Fungi; phylum Basidiomycota; class Agaricomycetes; order Boletales; family Boletaceae; genus Leccinum; species Leccinum subgranulosum. Next base: position 15,980 of record JBBPOS010000338.1, read on the forward strand.
AAACAAACGGTGTGTGACTAGCGATGTGCGTACCATACGGCTTACAGTTTGTTACTTGACATCGGCAAGAAGCAAATATCGGCATAGTGCAATCACACCTCATATCACGGTGACCTGGGGTGGTATGGTGGTCGTTCGTTCGCAGAACTCGTGCTCAACATTCAGGATGACTGTACCACGAGTGCATTCAAAAACGCACTGGTCGAGGTATTTACGTGTTGTAAGTAGTACTTACTTAACTCCGACGCCGGTGGTTGCTGCAGTCGTTCCTTGGTCGTACTGAGAGATTAGTGGCTCATGGATGCATCGGCGTCTCGACCTCGAAGTTGGTCTTGAACTCTCCTTCTGTCACAGGCGGAGTCGTAAGAGCTTTCGTACCGTCCTAGTAGGAGGGATTGAAAGCGATCAGAGCGAGGTTGCCGATCCAGCTATCAATTCATCGCGTGACTCACTCGTGTAAAGGAATAGCCATGTCGAGAACGACTTGAAGCTTGAAAGCTTGAACGTTTGAACGTTGAAAATCCTTCCGGAACCACGCCCCGATCCGGTCCGACTAGTAGCGCCGAGTCGTTTCCTTTTTCTTTCATTCACTGAAATTCTCGTCATAGTTTCTTTTTCTTTTTCTTTGTCTACTTTGTTACATAGTTGCACCGCCCTCGCGCCATTCCGACTCTCTATGTATATAAGCCCTCCGTGTCCTCGCTTTATGCCATCAAATACTAGATTCGCCGCTGTTTTTGCTTCCCGTCCTCGTCTTCGTCCTCGGCTATTACCATCCTCTCGCCCGGTCAACTCTCTTCTCGCACTCAGTCTTGCGCGTTCCCATCGAATAGGAACGTGCCCACATATTTTTAGGCCTACCGTGAATGAACAGTTTTGACTTAGCCCCATCACGCTATCATTCCTCTGCCCAGTAATTCCACCTGGACAGCGAAGCCGTCTAAACGTAGGAACCTCCTAGTACCCGTCTCAACCACCCGCCGTGACCCGCGCAGCCGCAAAGCGCGCACTAGAGACTGCATAGCCGATATCAAACGCGGATTCAAGCACTCCGCCCCAACCGCTCTCGAGCACCCATCTCCGTCTCCCGCCGTTCCGGCTCGTTCTCGCCCGTCCTGGCTCCCTCCGCCACCGTAGATCAGGCTCCGATAGTCATTCATCGTCGTTTTACCCCACCGTCGTCACGCGCTCCATTAAACATCGCACCGTCCGCACTCTCGTCCGCCAGCACACCCGCGCCATCGTCCTCTAATCCGCTATTGCCCCCTCCGACGTCCGTAACCGTCCCGCCTCCACTCCCGTCTACTACCATGTCAACCGCGATCACGAAAGGAATCCAGGGCATGCCCGCGCCGGCTTCGTCCAAGGCCCCGTCGTTTGATGGCGAGGCGTCTAACCTCCTCGAATTCTTCGAGATCTTCGACGACCTGGCGGAATATTGTGGCCTCTCCGATGCAGAAAAGTGTAAAGCTGTCGTGCGCTATGTCGACAAGACCACCAAGCTCTTCTGGGTCCGACTCAAAGGTTACGAAAGCCAAGACTATACAGAGTTCAAAAAGAGTATATTTTACCAGTATCCCGGCGCCGAAAGGGGGGTTCGCTATACCATTCGCGACCTCGAACGCGTCGTCGCGGCCCCCACGAATGATGATATCACCACCGAAACCGAGCTCGTCTACTATCATCATCGGTTCTATCCTATCGCTGAATGGCTCGTCGAGAATAAAAAGATTTCAGAAGATCAGCGCAACCGCTATTTCTGGCAAGGATTGCCTCCAGCCCTCAGGCGACGCATCGAGCTTCGTCTCGAACATAAGAAGGCCGACTACAGCCGGGACGAGGCCACCGACTGTAATGAAGCCGTCGAAGCAGGCCGCTTTGTCCTCTCGGATAGAGCCTTTGACACAGACGGAGATGATATCATATCAGCACGCATCAAAACTATTCGGGCGGAGCGCTCCACGACCACTTCTCTCACAGATAAGCCGACCCGACGCTCGACCCGCACTCCGCCAGCTCTACTCGCCTCAGACGATGAAAACGACGAGGACCGTGACAACCGTCGAAAGGACGCGCCTCGTGACGTTCGTACCAAACGAGTGAATTTTAACTCGAGCACACTCTCAAATTCGTATATGGACGAAGTCGAGGAGCTTTCACGCAAGATGCATACACTGGACATCTCCGATGTCACCTACTCAGCCCTCTTTTCCCGCCTTGTCCTGCTAGCTCCAGCGGTAGCCCAGCACTGGGCACCCCCTTCGTCTCGACAGCTTCGAGGGTCGGGCTCGGATGCTGTTTTCCGTCCGGATCGATGTGAACTCTATCATCGCCATGCCAGTGACCGGATGTTGTTTTCGCAATACTCCTGTGGCGCAATCACTGCACACTCGACGGTGTCATCGCTGTACATGTTCCAGCCTTAGGCCTTACCAGCTTCAAGCTGGACAAGTATTACGTAAACAATAAATTACGTATCAGCGGCACCGCCTAATAAGGATAATTTCTTGCTTTCTCGTCTACCAATTTTTTTTGGTTTTAGCAGCGTCATTGAATTCAATCAGAGAGTCTTTGAACCCTTTAAATCACTCGTCGTTCGCCTTGACCCACCGAACGTCGAGTTGCCAATGTTAAACTGGGAAGAACAACGAGGGCATTATTTTCAGATGGCTTTTGCACACTCCTCAGTGCGAGTCATCCCTACGAAGTGACCAACATTTTCAACACTAGTACTGCTTCACACTTCTGCCATCGTGATCATGTATCCAAGCAGTGATGCATTCTTTCCGATACCCAGATGACACCGATTTCCAGTTTGTTATACAGATTATGTTGAAAAGAGCAACTTATATCAACCAAAAGAATTGAACCTACGAGTCACCACTTGGGAGTTTCCAACGGTCGGCTCGAAGAGCGCTGATAATTCCTATCTGTTGCCCGTCGGAAAACGCGCCTTGATCCACTGCAAGAGGACGAGGACTCGCCATGTCCTTTCGCTCAGCCCAGCAGCACCAACATTGGTATCAGTACCATCTTTCATCCGCATTGCGAGCAGCCACCACGCCCAGCCCACGAGGTACTAACCATCGACGTGGTCATCGTCAGCGGCAAACACGCCTTCGAAAAGTCTGCGAGGGCAGCGTGCGGGTCGCCGTCTGTGAGCTGCTCGAGGTACAGACGGCGATGGTGTCATCAACGTCTTCGAACTCCAAGAGAACGACGGACTAACATCTGCCCTGGCGGGAACGCGATCGAGGGCATCGTCGCTGTGCGGGTTTGGGGCTTGCGCGCGCAACCCATAGCGCTAGTTTGTTTCCAAAGGCTTTGGTAAACAAAATTTCGCTGGTATCCTGAGGAGTGCGGCGCCGTCATGGGAAGCATTGGAGAGTCAGCTAGGTTGAGTTGGGCCAGCGAGAGAGGCGAGGAAGGTGACGTCGACATGTGGGGGAAGCTGTCAGGCACATGTAAGTCAGCGAACAGACGTGTGAGGGAGGAGACGGATCACATGAACGCCGCCACGAGCGCGACGACCGAGATCGACCGAGATGCCAGTGACGCATCGGGCGTTGGTGAGGGTGCACGCTCCGGCCCACAAAGTCAGAGGGTGCGGCCCGGGCTGGGAATGCTCGCGGTCGTTGCCGAATCCCTTGACGAAGTTGGACCGTTTTGGATCCGAGTCATTGCTAGTACTACCCCTTCCTTTTTGACTCCAGATGGCATCGGAAGATCACCTAGTAGACAAAAAATACCACCTGATCACTCGTCGGCTGCAGGAAGTCCTCGGCGGCGATATTATCAAGAACATTCTCGCAGAAGGCGGCAGATCACCTAAATGTTACTGGGGTATGTGCCTCTTTTTCTGCCAAGGTTTGAACGATGATTGACTAAGTTGCTTTGTCTGGGATAGGAACTACGCCAACAGGGCGTCGTACGTTCTCCGTCATCTGACACTCTAGCATGAACTCATTGTTGTTTTGCAGCGCACATCGGATACTTTGTTCCGTTAATCAAGATCGCGGATTTCCTCCGGGCGGGAGTCGAAGTCAAGGTCCTCCTCGCAGGTATGCTGACCCGATCCCGATTGCACGAAACGTAATCATCGACCACACGCATCGCAGACGTGCACGCATTCCTCGATAACCTAAAAGCGCCCCTCGACCTCGTTGCCCACAGGACGATATACTACAAGTTTATACTACAAGCCGTCCTCAAGTCCCTCGGTGTACCGTTGTCGAAGCTAATATTCGTACAAGGCTCGGACTACCAGCTCTCTCGCGAGTACAACCTCGACAATTATAAGCTTTGCACCATCGTCACAGAGCATGATGCCAAAAAGGCGGGATCGGAGGTCGTGAAGCAAGTCGAGAGCCCATTGTTGAGCGGGTTGATTTACCCTGGGCTACAAGCGCTTGACGAGCAGTACCTCGGTGTTGACTTTCAGTTTGGAGGTGCCGACCAGGTGCGTGGTAATCTAGAGATATCCATTTATCGTCTGATTCGCCCGATCGGACGCAAACGTCACGTCTGTAGCGCAAGATTTTCACTTACGCAGAATTGTACCTACCGAGACTGGGTTACGCCAAACGGGCTCACTTGATGAATACCATGGTCCCGGGTCTCATGGGCGGCAAAATGTCGTCTTCTGATCCAGACTCAAAGATAGACTTTTTAGATACGCCAGAAGCTGTGAAGAAAAAGATCAAGAAGGCTTTTTGCGAGGAAGGAAACGTAACGGAGAACGGGTTGCTCGCGTTCATCAAGGCCGTGCTGATACCCATAAGCGAAATACGCTTGGAGCGGTTACGGGGCGAAACAGGCGAGGACGAGGACGAGGGCAAAGAGTCGACAGGATCTCAAAATCCGTTTGCGACAGACAACGCACCAGAGGGATCGGTGTTCACGATCACGCGGGAAAAGGGTGGGGCCCCGAGCCATTACAAAACATACCAGGAGTTGGAGGACGACTTTGCAGCCAAAAAGATTCACCCGGGAGATCTCAAAGCGAATGTGCGAGATGCGATTATCAGTTTGCTGGAGCCTATACGAGCCGCTTTCTTGGAAAATGAGGAGTGGCAAAGGATCGAGCAACTTGCTTACCCAGATCCGAACGCGAAGAAAGAGGTGAAAAAGAAGAAGGCAAGTCTCGTCTACAGTGACATCCTGTGCTACTACGGGCTTACATTACCCGCAGGAGAAGGTGTACCATCCCCCGCCTCCGGGGAAAGGCAAGAACGCCCAAGGGGTGCTTCAAAGACAAGCTGATGGTGCTGTGGCTGACGCAACGACATCATCTGAACTGCCTACTGACCAGTGAGAAGCAGTCTCAGAGAGATAACAGGTACATACCAGAGAATGTAACTTAGATGCTTCCGATGCTTCCGAACCTTCACCCAGATTCAGAAGCACTTGGCACTGTACCCTCGCCCAGGGCCAATCACTCGTGTTAATATACAGGCTATGTTGAAAGAAGCAACCGCTGGTATGGTGTACCTTTGGCACGATGTTCTCCACCTTCATACTAGTACGGAGAAACATCAGCGAAATTGCGGAAGAAGATAAGACACTGAGCATGATTCAGATTGTCCCCAAGCAACGAACTGGGGTAAGAGGCAAATGTCATGTCATGAGCGAACGAGTGCACGCAAACAAAGTTCAACATGCAACATTCATCACAAGCGATTTTGTAGTACGTATTGCAGAGATGGACGATCTAAAAGCTGGCAGAGATCTTGAAGGCACAGGGAACTTGAAGGCACAACAAATAAATTTCTCCGTACTCAATGAATACATATACATTGACGCCAGTATGGAGACATCCTATTCGATGTCCATGACCACCATGACAGGACCATTATCATAAGTAGCATAACTTATTTTCCCCCTCGCGCCATCCAACTTCTTGTGGCTTGACTTCCAATGATCGATTAATTTGCCACGTTTCAAGTTGATCACGAGTCCCATGGAATCATCGCCATAAAACATAATGCAGCGATCTCCGGTAGCATCGATTGCGAACTTCATCTCCTCTTCCCGGGACCATCTAAGACCTGAACGCATCATACCTGAGTAGGTGTACTGAGCCACGCCTCTCGCATACCCTGAGTCAACGATACCCCAACAGACTTCGTGGATGTTCTGATTCTGCTCCGGGTCTGGTGGGCATCCCCTCATAACAATGTCATGCGTTCTGATGCCCATTGGTGAGACATCCATCTGAGATGGTTTATGCAGCGTCAAGTCGATGCAAGAGCAGGCTTCGTCCGCTCAAGCAGCCTGACACCGACGGATCCAGTCAGAGGATCAATGACAGAATTCCGTATGACATCCAATCCTGGAGCCCAGCATTCGAGTTTTCCCTCGTGGGTGAGGTGGAGGACACCTAGCCCATTTTCGACAGGGTCATCGGGGACGGTGAATGCTTGTACAACAACAGAGTTCCATTTCTGCGAGCGCGCATCACGGCATTCACGAAAAGAAATCACGTGTGTATCTGTGAGCATGATCGAGCCCCAGGGACCTGCACGAGAAATATCACCGTTATTAGGTGGAACCTGATTGATCAATGACATTATTAGTGATATTCATTACAGACAAGAACCCACATACTAATGCAAGACTGAACGTGGAAAATTCATAGAATACCCGGGTTATCGTGTCGAACACCAAACTCTGAGGTGACAGGTAAAGAAACCGTGAATGCCCAGAAAATGGCTTCGGAAGTTCGTATGTAACATCACGAGGAACCACCAAGGCAACAGTATCGCATGGCAATCCAGACTCCGCATCCCACCAAAGTTCCAAGAGCGTCCTATTAGACCATAAAGAATAAGTGGTATGGTGTGCAAATGCTTCTCAAAAACATAAAAGCGTACCACTGTGGGGCCGACTGGGGGTGTGTAGCACGCTCTATCGCATATGTCACGTATGCACACCACCGGTTTTCTCTTGACCTCGTCGATATGATGTACCAGAAAAGTACCTTGTCTGTCTGCTTCCATAAGAGCCTTGGGTCCATGCGCATCTTTGCGTCTGGATGAGAATCATACAGTACAAACGACTTATCCGATTGGCACACAATGAACCATCGACCACCAGTGAGACTACCACCAGCCATGGGATAGTTATATTTGGTGGGAATGTGCCCATCAAATGGAACCTCGGTGCACGAAAGGATTCGTGGCTGCGACGCCGGATCTTGAATCCACGACTGTGCTAGTCGCTCAGACTTGACGAGCGCCCTGTCATAAGAGGAGAAAGGAGGCAGCTCTCGCGGATGCATGTATGCTGCCTTTGCATATAGTGCCTTCCAAATTTCGAGATCATGCGTGATGGCACGGAACCATTTTGAAACCTGTAGGAGTAAATGCCAATGACTTTGATTCCCGACCGCTAAACTTACTGTTCGCCACTGGACAATGTCTCTGGGACTTGTATCGATAAGGATCTGACAAAGAATTTCCATTGGAAAGATGCAGACCATGCTCGTCGATGTTTTGCAGTACGAGCGTGTGAATTGGGGGTGAAATGTATGATGGTGTACGGTGAGGATCAGACAATTGGGAGCAAGTCCTCGTCCCCTCTGGTTGACTTGTAATCAACAACAATAACTGCCACATGACGCAGCCCATTAGGGGTTGTTAGTATGACGTAGTATGATCGGGAGCACCGCCATCTGAAGGGGGAAATAACTGCCGCGGCGTTCAAGTCAATGAAGCCAGCTTGCATTGAGAACCATGCAAGGGAGGATCGACGCTGAGAACGAGTCAGCAAGACAATTCCACGACGCATAAAAAAGACATACACTTCGAACAGCGTCGGTTCGCTTTCTGACTCATTCCACACATTTCTCCATGCCTTCAAGCCCGCGGAACCCAGGCTGGAAGGGGTCATGCCAAGCAAATCGATCTTCATGTCACCATCTAGATCAACAAGTATAGGCTATGAGAGTGCAGACGGAGGCGACGATATCGGGGTCGACTCTATCAAACGAGTCCCTTCAGGCACAACCCGACTCGAAGCGTGAACGCATACATACCAAAAGTTCCATCGTGATTACCCTTGTAGAGTGCCATGTCGAGTGTGGTTGCGGAGTTTGCGCTCATGACCAGGATATCGAGTTTCCCGTCGAGCGTGAAATCTCCCGTGATGACGTTGTAGATAGGTGTCGTGTGTCGCATTTGAGAGCGTTTCTCGAAAACGAATTCATCTGAGCAGAGTAAGGAAGAGAATGGGCGTCGACGAAACGACCGGCGTACTGTGGTTCCAGATGTAAAAGTTGCTGAGCCAGGTCGAGTGCTAGCACGTCTAGGCTTCGTTCCTGTCAAGTCCAGCGGTGAGGCAGGCGAGCGGTCGTTTGCTCACAATTGATCTCCGTTGAAATCCCCAAACGCGACCATGCGGTCACCGTCATCCAAACCCATGGAACCAGACTCCATGAGAGCATTCTTCGTGAATCGCTTCGGAGGAAAGGGCCATATTAAAAAGACGGGGCTAACGAGGAGCAAGATGGATAGAAAGGCGCAAGGGAAGTGCACGGCTGTCCTTGGGCGGGTCGAGAATAAACCCCCTAACATGATCGCCTCTCTGAGGTCTGCTACATCCCCGAGTTGTTGGTACCGAACGGTCAAGGAGCGGCAAATATTGTTGAGACACGTTGGCCGACCCGAGTGATCTTCTGGACAAAGATCAAGAGCTTCTTGGGCTAGGATGATGGACTTGTTTAAGTCTGCTGCCCTGCCAAGCTCCGCGTATCGAGTAGAGAGGTACAGGAACATGTTGTTTAAATACATTGACCGGGTTGAGAGGTCCTGTGGGGAAAGATCGAGTGCTTCCTGCCTGAGGAGAATTGCATCATCGAGGTCTGCTATTTCTCCGAGCTCATTGTAACGATCTGCGAGATCAACGGCGACGTCGTTCAGAGACATCATCAACCTGTCGGGGTCTTCTTGCGCAAAGCCAACGGCCTGCTCGATGTCCGTTTGATTCCAAAACCGAAGGATCCATCCAGTCCTTTTACATAAATTAAGTCTTCTCCATTAAGTGTCACCGAGAGGTCGCACAATCATTGCCAATCGCCCGAGTGTCGTGGATGCTGCATCACATTAAGAAATCGACCACTCCTGCTGGTCGTGGCCGTTAGTCCCCTGGTGGGCGGTACCAAGAGAGAGACCGCGACAATGCATCTGAAGGCACAGAGACGGTGGAACCAGCCTTGCTTTTTTCTGGAGACGAGGGGCGAGGACCATATCCAGTAGATGTCCCATAGCCGGTGGTGGTGTAGCCATAACCTGTGGCGCTACTCAAGTAGGGGGTGGACTGACTATGTGGGAAGAACGGACTGTGGCTATGGTTCGGTGGCATTGACAATGTCCGGGAGTGACTGAAAGACGAATCGGAAGGAGCGGCTCGATCCTCAAAGAAAGCGATGAGATCGCCGGTTTATCTTCCGACCGGTCTCTCGGAGGTCATGTCTGTGACAGACCGAGGTGTGAAAATGACTAGAGGAGGCAGCACTGACACGAAGGACGGAATGTCTGGTGCTCAAGCGATTTCCGTCACGGTTGTAGATGGAATGTGTCAAGACGATGGGGTAGTCCCGGTGTAAGACAATGGTGCGGAGCCACGCAACTACTCAGTGAGGACCTCGTGTCGGTATTGTCGAGTTCGTCATTGAGGTGGCTTAAATCTACTCTGTCCTCTACGGAATCGCCAGACCTGCTTGGCCAGACATTGAAAACTGATGGATCGCCGGGATGTGGGTAGGAGACAGCCGTGTCGTCCATGATATGGGTGTGGTACGCGGGATAGAGCTGAGCCGGTGCTGGAAGAGTCCGAGAACGCGTGCAGGTCCGGCAAGCTAGTAATTGAATGCAAAAGCGGGACGAACACGGTCGACGCCGATCCAGATCCAGCGCCAGAGGCACTGGTGGTACTTGTCCCGGATAGTATCGTTCCGACAATGTGACGGAACGATCCAAGGCTTCCCTGCGAGAGATCATCAACAAGACCGTCGATAAGTAAAATAGAACATAGCGTACCAGATGACTCCAGCCCAACGAACTCTCTCCCTCGCGCTCTCTCCAGCCAGCCGTTCAACACCGTCGCCGTAAAGGAGCTGGAAGGGACGTAGGACCTCCATCAAAGGAGGGCAACCACCCTCGGTGACTTGAGCACGAGCTGCATCGTCCCAACATCTGCTCTTTTATTCCACACCCAATCCAGACCCCCTAATCGCTTGTCCGTCTTGTTGGGAGAGCTGTTACGTTGGGAAGAAGAGTGGGGTTTGGGCACGTTGAGTCTGCAGGGGTCCCTTGCCTGTCAACAACACTGGAGACGGAACAATTTGCGACGACTGCGGGTAGAAGAGAGGTTCGCGTGGACGAGAAGGGATAGAGTTTTGTGAATAAAAATAACATCCGAGTCGGACGTCGTGGGTGGCATGGGGGTTGGTGGTGTGCATGGGCAGGGTCTTCCTCGACTGGCAGGCGAACGGCAGGAACCAGGGGGAGCAAACCTTGACGGTCGCGTCGTCGGGTCCCAGTTCCTGTCTCTACCTGCCTGTCACTCAGTGACCGGGATAGCACAACTTGAGAGCACCAAGACCATGCGAGGGAGAAATCGGTCGACCGATTTCCGAATGAGAGCACACCCACATGTTTAGGGCCGACCCCTTTAGCCGACGACGCGACGAGGCCCGGGTGATGGTCCGCACCCTCTCCCTCTCCTCCTCTCCTTCTCCACCCAGCATGTCCCAACGGACTCGGACGCGCACTATTGAGGACGACGCGCGACGACATCATCCGTGCGCCCTCTCCCTCTCCTCTCGCTCCTCCTCTCCTCTTCACCCAGCGTGTCCCAACAGGCGCGCACCATCGAAGACAACGCGACGACACGCGTGACGCCGACTGGCAACACGGAGGCTGACGCGACGACGACAACGGCCAGAACCCGTCCACACCAACACGACGACGACGAGTAGCGACGCGATAACGGCGAGACGACAAGGTCGGGGTGACCCGATGAGGACGAGATCGAGGACCCTGGTATTAAGGATCTCACAGCCAAGATCGTCTCGGCATCGTCGTCACCAGGTACGTCTCATTTTACACTCGCCATTACCTCAAGTCGCTCACTACATATTGAAGGACCTATTTAGTATTTTCTCTCCGTCAAAATGCTCTCGACAGTCACGGTGGTACCCATCCTATTCGTTCATCCCGGATTTGAAGTGAGTTGCAGACTTCTCCTGTGCCGAACCAACGCACAAACCAACCTCCTTAGCAATCTCTTGCCCCGTCGTTTGGCGGATTTTTCTTGCTTGTCGCCTCACAGCTCGCTGAAGAGGATTTGCAAAACCAGGTTAGCGAAATGGGCAACGAAGTCATGCGGGCGACGGCCAGAGTCTCTGAACTGCAGCAAGAGCTCGCCGAACGTGACACGGAACTCGATGGTCTTGAACTGGAGCTGCAGGTCAGGTCGGACAAACTCGACCAACTCCAGCGGTGTGCAGCGCAGGGCGAGAAGGAGACGGCTGAGGAGATGCGATCGCTCAAGACGTATATTGGCGAACTCAAGGAGAGCGCGGCAGAACGTCAAGGATCTTCAGGGGCAGCTCCCGCGAGCGCAAGACCGAATCGATCAGTACGATGTGGAGGAAGAACGCGCCAACGACCGGATGGAGAGACTCGAGAAGGAGGTCGAGAGGGCGAACTCGCTCGACAGATGGAGGATGCGTTGGAAGCCGCCGAGGAGAAGATGAAGTCTGACGAAGAGAGGGTGGTTGAGTTGCGGATCAAAGTGGCGGCGTTGGAACCTAGATCTGGTGGCCGCTAACCCGCCAAGCAACCGTGAACCAGAGGAAGCTCTCGAGGGAGTTAGACGAGGCGAACAGAGAGATTGCGAGGTTGTCCGCTCTTTTGCAGCAGTCCCCTGCTCGGCGAGCTATCACAAGGCCAAGGATACGAGGATCGAAGGGTTGGAACTTGAGAAGGAGGAATTGTTGGAGCGCATCAGGGCTCTGAAGAGCTGCGTTCCTCAGCCGGACAATGCATGCAAGTTCTTAATCTGGTGTAGATTTGTGAGTAACGCCTTGCGAGAAGCCTGCACCAACAAGCAAGCCATCACGGACGCCCTGCAAGAAGTTCGTAGAACGACGGCTGAGCAGAGATGAGATGTTCTGTATTATTATGTGTTTTGCGCACCGTGCTAATACATCCTCGAACTCTTGTTGTCTGCATCTTGTCCATGTTGTGTAGTGTGTATTACCATAATTTCAGAGCTTCAAAGAGGAAATACTGGGACGGAGGTTGTCGCTGCTTGCGCGTTTCGAAGACAATTCTGACTGCGTCCTTGGAGAATACGTAGGTCAAACCACTCCAGATGGTGATCACGGCGACCAGGGCCTAGCGAGGATGTATTAGTACACGCAGAACAGCCAAGCGACTGGCGTACTGCATCTCGGGGAGATATGCACTAAGATATTCGGGGGCGATCGAGGCGACGGTCGTGCCAAACATCAACGCAAGCTGCGCGGCAGTGTTGTACTAGTTTTGACCACCGACGTTTTATTGTAGCGTGAGAAAGGTTTTATCTGCATGGAACGACAACCTCTCCTCGGTGATGTGCCCGTGTGGCCAGTCGTACACGCCATCAGAGCGGTCGGTGTTGCGTTTACTGAAAATGCGGGTCGTTCTGAACTTTCCTACAGGACGTTATCGTGCGTAGTCCAACTGCCTTTTGAATGACTGATCCGATAGAACCGCCCTACAGCACTGCATCGGTCCGTCGTTCCACTCTCCCCGCTGTTCTCGGTGACCCACCTTTTATATGCAGATACTCCCCTCTCCCTTGAAGCGGTTCGTTTTGTGTCTCACACTTGTTCCGCTCGTCCGAGTCCTTACCCCCGACAGCTCATAGCCCCCGACATTACTTACACAGTCATTCGCCCCCTCGAGGATAAGTACAACGCTATTCAGCGCGCAGGGAACAGATGTGTAGTATTCGCGTTTCTCCTAAACAGGATATACTTCGTACGCGACCAGAATAACCTCACAACTGGCCCGCTCTCTGCAACCCGTGCCGCCCTCTGTGAACTCCTGGCTACTCGCATCCTCCGCGACAACGGTAGCAACACCCTTGATCTCGTCCGCACACTCACCACATCCTGGCCGGTCTGGTCTGGCGCAGACGCACATGTCCTCAATCTCGCCAAACAGCTGCGCGACGACGACCTCGAGGACCATGTTGGAAATGCGATCGAAATGGCCATCATCTCAAAGGCACGCCGCTTCATAAAAAGTTCTCCCTGTCAGAGAGTTATACATGCTATTTGGATGTATGCGAACCCGTCCATCGTCTCTTCTTCTCTGACGATTCGACCAGTGGAAAGTGTGTTTACCAGGCCGAGAGCAGCCATTGCATTCTCTCAGACGTAAGTTGTTCTCGTCATTCCTCCTTCCCTTAACATGACGTTGTTTAGCGATATAAACGCACTCCCGTTCACTTTTATGATCCCCACAAGGCGCCCCTTCTGGATCACTACCGGTACGTCTTCTCTACCTTTCTCGCGCATCTCCTCAAACTCCTCCCAGCCTCAAGGTTCCCGCTATCCGTTCTGTTATGGAGTATATAAAGTACAGCGCATTTATCCTTTCTCTACCACTCCACTGACGCTTCTATAGCTTCCTGATCCTTTTTGTCCTGTTTGTCATTGCTATCGAAATGAACGAGCGTCACAGAATAAACAATGCAGAAGCAATATTCATGGTGTATGCCCTGGGATTCACTCTCGAGAAACTGGCTGCTTTGCAAGAACATGGTATCAAAGGTAAGTAATTACGTCTCCCGACGCAACCCCGCTCACCTCCTTCAGTATACTTCAAGGGTACTTGGGTGAGCCTTATGGCACTCGCACCGAGTTCATGGAAGACGTCTCATTTGAGCAACGAACTTTAGAACGGTTTCGATTTAGCTCTTGGTCTGATATCTTTTACCCTTTCTTAATTCACTTCAACCCACCTCTTGTCATGACAGTCACGACGTACTTTATATATGCAATATTCAGGATATACGGCATCTTCTACCACCGTAATAATCTTTCCTCGCTTGTTCTCACCATACTAACATGTACTCAGATCGATGGGCTAGAGATATCGGCATAGATTTTCTCGCAGTAATGGCTTGTTTATTATTCCCAAGGTGAGATCGTCTGCCTGATGGAATGCCGGTCATTCACCACTCGCAGACTTGCTTTTGTCACGCTAAAAAACAACCTCATGGTCCTCTCTCTCCGCGCAATGTTGGTGCAGTTCATTGCCCTCATGCTTATTGCGGCCTTCTGCTTCTGTGGTTTCCTTTATGCATTGTGGACGTGAGTTGCTTGCTTCCCTGTCTAAACTGACTCAAATACTGCCCAGCTTGAGTCGCAAAGGCGCAGGGTACGTCTCATAGTTTTTGTTCTATTTCATGACGATCGACGCACTTCTTCTAGATACTCCTCCAGGTATTTCTCATCTTTTCTTCCCTGATATCCATGTTCAACTCTCGCAGTACTATTGCGTGGTGGATGCTTGATCTCTGGTTCGGACTCGATGCGATTGGCTTTGATAGGGCAGGTTAGTCTTTCCTATACATATTCTTCTAGTTGCTTATTCCTGCAGACGAATTCGACCCCATAATTGGTCCGATCCTCATGATCATGTACGCATGTCTGAGCAATACGCTGTTGCTAACTGGTACGTGGATATGGTGTTGCACTGGTTTGATCTATCTCATAGAGTGACACAGTCCTTGTTTCTGTAAGTGTATCCAACACTGGCGGCGACGGTACCCCGTGATACACCGCTGGATAGATCTTGTCGAATACTTTCGCGAAGATTAGCGAGGATGCTGCTGCCGAGGTTGTTTCTAGGTTCTCGGCTCATGATTGCCCCGCTGATCCTGCCATCTAGGCCATGTTCAGAAAAGCGGTCTCTACAATCGAAGGGTACATCTGCGCCAAGTTTTGTTTTTTCCGCCGCTGACGCACAACGTTGTTAGGGTCAAGGCCGACTCGCTATTTTCTTATCAGCCACCTATAAACCTAGTTGCTGTTTGCATTCTTCTTCCCTCCAGTTATGTTCTAAGCCCAAGATGGTTCCACAAAGTAGGCTGTTTCAGCTATATTTGTGATCGGCAACTGACTGCTAGGAAGGTCAACGTGTTTCTCATAAGGTCATATGCCTTTGGTATTTCATAAATCATCTGGTACTTACCTTGATGCAGAGTCACGAATTTTCCTATGCTCCTCCTCATCGCGTGGTATGAACGTGAGTTGGGAATCGATAACCCAGCTGCGCTTCCTCACATTTCCCTAGGTCAAGCAAAGAAAACTGGCTCGCTAGGATTTTATGAAACGCTCACATCAGTATTTGAAAAGGTCGCGGATAACTTGCCACGCCCGATCAAGCGGATGTGTAAGTGGATTTATTGTTCTTTATTGCTCGAAAGATCATTGTCCACCCCTACAGCACTGTTCGATGGCCTAGCAGGATCGGGTGCTGACATTGATGTCGTACGTCATGCTCTTTTTCATACGAGGATCCGGGATACTGAGGTACTATCAGATTTTTGACATTGAAGATGAAATGGAGCAGGCTGTAGCAAACGAAGATGACACAGACCGCATACCTCTAGAACCTTCTAACAGGAACGGCCTCGAGCGTCGGGCATCCCGCAAATCCAGCCGTCCGTCAACACATTCCCTCCGTCCAGCGCGGCCACCGTCCCCAAAGGAACACGAGCCTGATCATAATCCACAACACGCACCGCCGAGTCAGCCTTCCCCCCCGCGGAACATCAGTCACCAGCGCCAGATCTCTGCGCCCGTCTCCCTTCGCAGACGGCTGACCCCCTCGATCCACAAACCCGACCGTCCCGACGTCGCGCAAAGCCCACTCGCCCAGGTTTATCAGCCAGTCCTCCTCGATGATGCACCCACCACGGAGGACGCCGTCTGGGGTACCCCGAGTGATGGATCGGCGCTTTTGCTGCAGCCGCAACTCGGCTACGGCCCTGCGACACGTCGCCGGTTGGCGTCGATGCAATCGATGCACAAGCGTCCAAGCGAGGCGTCGTTGTTTGCGCCCACTGCGAGACCGGTTGGGTTAGGGAGACCACCGTACCCACCACTTGACACGCGCGCGGAGACGTTGATGGGACCCTCGTCTCTGTCTTCTGATCTGCAAGCGACGGGGAGGGAACGGGAGATCATGACGGCGGAACAGGTGGAAGAAGCCCTGGAAGAAAATGGAGGGATGTCGGAGTGGATGAAACGGATGGAGAGGATGGAGGAACGGCAGGAGCGGATCGAGGAATTGCTCGTCCAGCTTCATGCGCAGTTGCAGCGCTGACGATGGGATGGCCGCAGA
The DNA here is from genome assembly GCA_038091575.1 of Leccinum subgranulosum. NCBI lineage: Eukaryota > Fungi > Basidiomycota > Agaricomycetes > Boletales > Boletaceae > Leccinum > Leccinum subgranulosum. Next base: position 32,386 of record JBBPOS010000338.1, read on the forward strand.
GGTTGCAGGAACAACCGCGCACATTGAGCGTATCGAGTCACTGAGTCACTTTTTTTGTGGAATTTTTTATTCGAAAAATCTTCTAATGTACATTGGGTTCTCCCTTCCCTTCCGTTTACTCGTCGTTCGGCCACTCTGGTAGAGCGAATACGTCAAAGTACTTTATATATATATACTTCGTATTTTATCTTTTGTCATTCCAGGCTTTGCGAGTGCTCGAGAAACACTTCATCAATCGGGTACAATGTAGCAGGTTTTACAGGCACGAGTACCGACAAAAAGCACATACGCAAGGAAGACATCCGAGAGAGAGAGAGAGAATGAAACCGAAACAAAGGAAAGACAAAAAAAATGATGATCGATAAATTATGAACCAGCGAAGAACGAAAGAGGTAGGCCTCAACCCCATCGCCGAGTTGGCGACGGCCCATCCCAACGCGTTCGATCCTCCTGCCCAGGGCTGCCCTGTGAACCGGAACGATGTCGCGCCCACCCAGCATCCACAGGCCGGCCCACAAACTCGCTACTCCCAACCCCTCCGGGCCCAGCCCCAGGCCCACCACCGCGCCCACGACCCCTCCCCCGAGATCTCCCCGGCCCGCGCCCGTTCGGCGACGACTGCCATTGCCCACCGGTCCGCTCGTCACGGTACCGCGCGTCCGGACCGTCGTCGCGATCGAACCGTCCTTGCCCGTACACACCTCCTCGCGGACCGGAGGGGGGCTGGAGTATACCAGCGGGGCCAAGAGGCGGTGTTCGTACATGGGGCGCCATGAACGCTCCGGGTGCATGTGGCGGTGGACCGGGCGGGAAAGTACTTGGACCGGGACCGGATGCAGCCGCGGGGCCGGGACCGGACAGCATACCGGGGCGGGCGCCAGGTAGGGATGGTACTGGAAACCCTGGTACACTACCTTGCCAGTGTGGTTGGCCGTGCACTATGGGGGGCACACCGGTCGTCGACATCGGTGGCGGGATAGCAGTGGGTGTATGCGCGACG
>JBBPOS010000339.1:0-33136 GCA_038091575.1 Leccinum subgranulosum
GAGACTAAATTTAAGCTGGATTTAACTAAATTCTTCGTCTCACTTCACTTTACACGCTTTGCTGCTACTGTAGGCCCACTTTACACTCACTTTACTCCACTTTTGCAGCACTTTACTCCACGTCTACGGCGTGTGGAGCCCTGCCGGGGCACGCAGTGCGCTCGAAAACGAAAATGCAAAGGTCTCTACGCTCGGGGTAATGCTTACGTAACTAGTGTAGTTAAATTTCTCGAACTAAGTTGTCTATGTATATGAGCCTTGAATCAGTTCGACTCAGTCCCGTAAGTGAAGCCCCCCAGTCCGTAACTCTGTCGTATTCATATGCATGCTTCGGCTTCGCCTATCCGTCCTCGAGGTGCTAGCTGTTTCCCTGACTAATTTCCGCTCTCAAGTTAGAGTGTACAGAGTGCCAAAAACGGAAGAGCGATGAAAACATTGGCAAAAAAAAAGAACGAGCAATACAGACACCACTTACAAAAAAAGGTGTCCCACTGGCAGGTATACAAAGATCCAAGACGAAATAAACAGACGGAGTGCGAGTTGGCAATCGCTGACAATGGCCGCACTGCCTTTTCGGATGTGTAACCGTTCTTGTTTCCACTGGCAGTGCCTCCTGCCCATACAGAACAGACATCATCCCAGCGATTTCTCCCAGGTCAACCTTTGGCAAGACAAGATGAAATCAGAAGGTTCTTATTTTCCTCAGTCTGCGAGAAAAGTATTGATATGACATCCGTGCCAGCCGAACAGCAGTTGTCTCCTTCAAGTTGTTCAAGTTGCACCAAGCATGAGGAAGCTCAGGACAGGACGGAATCCATTGGGGAGGCGACTTTCTCAGTCGACGAGACACTTTCACGAGCAGAGCCCGCTTTCGCCAAGTTTCAGAACGGGGACGGGACAAACCACATCAGTGAGGCAGTCGTCCTTGATCGCCAAGCACTAGATCGTTGCCCACCCGGTCACCATCTGCGATGGAGGTCCTTGACTCTACTTTCCATTCATCTCGAGCATCGTTACGACTGTCTGGGTACAGTAGCGGACATCGAGGAAGCAGCAGTCCGTTGCAGAGAAGCACTAGAACTTTGCCCAGAAGGAGATCCGCTTCGTTCAACGTCTTTGTACAATGTCGCAGTCAATCTCTCCTATCGTTACAAGCGGCTTGGAGAAGTAACCGACCTCGACGAGGCTATCATCTTCGGGAGGCAAGCCCTTGACCTGCGCCCGTCGGGGCACCCGGATCGTTCAACGTCGTTGATCAATGTCGCACTCTGTCTTTTCCATCGTTACAACCAACTTCGAGATATGATAGACCTCAATGAGGCCATCATCCTCGGGAGACAAGCCCGGGACCTTTGCCTGTCAGGGCACCCGAATCGTTCAGCCTCGTTGAACAATGTCGCAATCTATCTCGCCACTCGTTACAATCAGTTTGGGGATTTGACCGACCTCAATGAGGCCATCATCCTCGGGAGACAAGCCCTCGACCTCTGCCCGTCGGGGCACCCAGATCGAATAATGTCGTTGAACAATGTCGCAATCGGTATTTCCAGTCGTTACAAGTTGTTTGGAGACGTGACAGACCTCAATGAGGCCATCATTCTTGGGAGAGAAGCCCTCGACCTTTGCCCGTCAGGGCACCCGCGTCGTGCAACCTCGTTGAACAATGTCGCATTCTATCTCTCCAATAGTTACAATCGGTTTGGAGATATGACGGACCTCAATGAGGCCATCATCCTCGCGAGACAAGCCCTCGACCTTCGCCTATCAGGGCATCCGGATCGTCCAGATTCGTTGAACACTGTCGCAGGCTGTCTCTGTAATCGTTACGAGCAGCTGGGAGATATCACAGACCTCAATGAGGCCATCATTCTCGGGAGACAAGCCGTCGACCTTTCCCCGCTAGGGCACCCGCTTCGTACAATGTCATTGAACAATATGGCAATGTATCTCTCCGATCGTTATAACCGACTTGGAGATATGACGGACCTCAATGAGGCCATCATCCTCGGGAGACAAGCTGTTGAACTTTGTCCGTCAGGGCACCCGCTTCGTCCAATGTCATTGAACAATATCGCAAACTGTCTCTCCGATCGTTACAAGCGACTTCGAGATACGACGGACCTCAGTGAGGCCATTATCCTCGGTAAACAAGCCCTCGACCTTCGCCTGTCAGGGAACCCGGATCGTCCAGGTTCGTTGAACAATGTCGCTAACTATCTCTCCGATCGTTATGAGCGGTTTGGAGATCTGACCGATCTCAACGAGGCCATCATGTTCGGGAGACAAGGCCTTGACCTTTGCCCGTCAGGGCACCCTGATCGTTCAATGTCGCTGAACAATGTCGGAGGCTATCTTTCCGATCGTTACCTGCGCCTTGGAGATATGACGGATCTCAACGAGGCCATTATCCTCGGGAGACAAGCCCTCGACCTCCGCCTATCAGGGCACCCAGATCGTCCAGCTTCGTTGAATAATGTCGCAGGCTGTCTCTCCGATCGTTACAAGCGGTTTGGAGATGTGACCGACCTCAATGAGGCCATTATCCTTACCAGACAAGCACTGAACCTTTATCCATCTGGTCACCCTAATAGATCACACTCATTGAACAACCTTGCAACTTTTCTCCGTATTCGGTTGACTCAGTCGAGGGAGTCAAAGGACAGAGACAATCTATTCAGCCTCTATGCTGAGTTGGCAAATGTCACACAAACGGTCTCACCATCCGATCTCATTGCAGCCAAGGAATGGATCACCGCGGCTGAGGATTGCCGCCATTCCACAACCCTTCTCGCATACGAAACATCTCTTCGACTGCTCGTTCAACATCTCGCCACTTTGCCATCCTTACCCCATCATCTGCAGGATTTCAAGGACCTCGCTTCATCGCTAGCAATCGATGCTTTTTCCGCCTGTCTCCGCAACCAACGTGCAAAAGAAGCGGTTGAACTGCTTGAGCAAGGCCGCGGTGTATTCTGGAACCAGATTTCACGTCTCCGTTCCCCTCTCGATGATGTCATCGCGTCCGGCCAGGAAGGACAGGTCCTTGCAGACGAGTTCACTCGGCTATCATCAGAAATTCAGAACACGATTCATTCGCATGGTCCAGATCAGCATGACAAACTGTGCGGCCTCAATGTTAATCTGGAAACCGCAATAACTCAGATCCGCCAATTACCCGGTCTGGCTCGATTCCTTCTCCCCTCTTCCTTCTCCGAACTACAGCACGCTGCCAGCGGCGGACCTGTGGTCATCGTGAATGCTAGTCAGTACACGTGCGATGCACTCGTTGTTTTCTCTGACAGGGACCCGGTTCACATCCCATTGCGAGTTACAAAACGGCGTGTTCAAGACCTGACATCGGAACTCCGATCTCTGACACTACGTGCAAAGATGATGGACGTCAAGAATGACCTCGGTCGCTTCCTGCGTGACCTCTGGGATGAGATCGTGTCCCCGATTGTAGACTTTTTACAGCCGTCAATTCCACCCCACTCACGCATCTGGTGGTGCCCCACTGCCGAGTTCTCCCTTCTACCGTTGCACGCTGCCGGCCCATATCGGGGAGGTCAACGGAATCTCTCTCATCTGTACATCTCGTCTTACACCCCCACCTTGACTGCCCTCATTCGTGCTAGGCGGAACGTCGCATTGGCAAAGTCCTCCATAAACGAGAATCGCTTTCTCGCTGTAGGTCAAGCCGCCCCCAATGGCCAGAGTAAACTCCTTGCTGTCAACAGCGAATTGGACGTAGTCTCAGAGTATATGCAAGGTCTCTCCACGTTCACTCGCCTAGAAGGTTCGGAATCGAGTATATCCAGAGTCTCAGAGGAGCTGAAGAAGAACGAGTGGGTTCATTTTGCCTGTCATGGTGTCCCAAACGAGGAACAGCCGTTCGAATCTGCGTTTTCCCTTCACGATGGTCCGTTTACGATCGAACGTATCATGGGATGCGAGTTGGGCCACCCAGAGTTCGCCTACCTCTCTGCGTGTCACACCACGGTCGGATACAAGGAGGGTCCTGACGAGGTGATCCACCTGGCGTCGGCGATGCAGTTTGCAGGGTTCCGGTCTGTGATCGGGACGATGTGGGCGGTGGACGACGGAGAGACGAACAAGATCACGACCAAGTTTTACGAGAATTTGGTGGATGGATCTGGTCGGCTGGATCACACTCGAGCGGCGTTGGCGCTGCAAAAGACGATGAACTCATTGGCTGGTAGTGTTCCGCTCGATCAGCGGATTTTGTATGTACATATCGGTGCCTAGGCTATCCTGAACGTTGCATGCATAGGTCGTGTCGTTGTGTGGTTGTCTCGTATTTGCTATGTCTGTTCACTTACTTTTGCTTATAATTTGCGATGGTTGTGTGGTCGAGTGGTTTATTCAGCAGTATGACGACTGTCACGACTCAACGTCGTGGGGAGTCTGAGCTTGGCGACCGCTGTCCTAAGTTCTGTGTATCTGGGAAAGGGTCTTGCTCCGTGGAGTCTGATGATTAGACGCGGTCCTTCAACGGCACGCATAAAGCATTCCAAATCATGACGGGACGAAGTTGTCGAGGATAGGCCACAGGGATCTTAACTTACAGCAATTTCAAACTCATCTTGCCACTAGACCGGGTGGATCGGCCTGTCGTGCATGTGGGTCCCCTAGTCCATAACTCGTATTGGTATGCATGCTTCGCAGCTCCGTCCTCGAGGCTGAAAGAAGACATCAAGGGAGCAGCTAGAAGTACTAGTGTACAGTAGTATATAGTACCCAAAGAATGCGCAAAAGCCATGGAGTGAAAACGGAAGAGCGATGAAAACATGGGCAAAACAAGAGAGAGAAACAGCGAGCAGGAGATAATACAAAAGTACATACAACATACACACGTACCATACAGACACACACCCCTAAAAGGCTTCCAACTGGCAGGTATACATAGATCCAAGACTAGATAAAAGCAGACGTGCGTTTGCTACAAATCGGAGTAATGCACCTTGAAGGTGCAGGGCATGTTGGCAAGAAGGAAACGGAGAAGAGAAGGAAGAAAGGGAAATGAACTTTACCGTACAGCGGGCCTATACGCTGGACGCATTGGTGTGTGCGTGATGATAAACGGGAGGGGGAAAGAGAATCATGAGGTGGCGAAACGGCGTGACGCATTGGTATGTGCGTAATGATGAACGGGAGGGAGAAGGGAGGGGGGAAGAGAAACATAATGGTGACGAAATGGCGTCGAGAGGCAACGTGTGGACCGGGACCGCGGTCGTTGGGTCTACCTCATCCGTCCATCAAGCAGCAGAGGTGCGCCCACGCACGACGAGCCCGCCGTCCCAAACGCCGACGTTCCAGCCGTCTTTCGCAAGTGCGTTGCGCACTGCCGGCTTGAGCACTCCGACGCCGTTGGCCGAGTGCGTACCGCGGCCAGTGATGATCCGTAGCGGCTTCGCTGTGTGTGTTGGGTTCACGAAACCGACGTCGAGAGTCCCCGGAGAAAGACATGGACGCGGATGGAAAGGGAGTCAGATGACGAGCAGAGGCGGGAGAATGATGAAAATAGACGTACCAACGGAACAGCCCTCGCGCTCGAGAATCTCGCGAACGATCACGACCGCTTCGGAGAGCGAGGTGCCGTGGAGGTCGACGGTGTCGCGGTTTGCAGCAGCCAAACTGTACGTTCACGTACATCGAGGGTACAAGTGCAGCGAAAAATGCAACATGACACAGTATCGACGATCGTGAGACACACACACACACAACGGATAGGAATCCGAGCCGGCTGACATACCGTTTCGACTCGACAATGATCCGCGCTTCGTTGAGCGCTTCCTGTCGTGCCAACTCTTGGAACTCGCGTGCCTGTCGACGTGAGGGTCAGGAGAATGATAGAGATAGAAAGTGCGAACATACCCGTTCCGCGAAATACAGCGCGACCTCCCCGCCACGCGTCTTCGCATTTCCCCTCCCCCACGCCTTGGACGCTTCTCTCAACAGCTCGTCCCGCTTCCTCAAGCTTGTAGCCATGCGTTGCCTCAAGTCAGGCTGCGTTAGCTCGCCCACGTCGCCCTTGCCTCCCTTTCCGATTCCGTTACCCGACCCGCGTATTTTTCCTGCAGCCGCCGAGCGCCGAGTCTGGTTCGCGCTATCGTACGCGGGAATGTGGAGCGCGAGCGGATGTGGGCCCATGGGAGGCGGTTTTTGAGGCACCGTTTTCCACTGGAACGGGTTCGGCTTGGTCGTCTTCGGGGACGCAGGGGAAGAGGGGACGCTGGTGCTCTTGCGCCTCGACGTCGGCGGGGGCTGGACGGGCGGCGGTCCGGTGGGGAGTTGATGGGTGGCCGCGGCGGCACTGTGGCTACGATCACGGTTTGTGTTAGGGGGTGGAGGTTGTGAGATAGTGGGTAGTGATACCCAAGGGGAGGAACGGGTGGGGGAGAGGGGAGATTGGGGGAGGTGGTACACACCCATGGCGAGGGTTCCCGATTGGAGGTCGAGCTCGAGTTCGAGGAGAAGCCACACGACATCGATTGCGTCGTCCCCACGGCCGTGTGTGGCCGAGAGGGCGAGTTGGGCGTCGGCGTAGAGGGTGGAACGCTGTTCGACATCGAGGGAAGCATACGTGGGAGAGTCGCGGAGGATGTCGAGCAAGGTGAAGAGGGTTTGGTTTGAGGTAGCAGAAGGCGACGTTGTCCGGGTACCTGCGATGGACGAGAGGGCAGCACGAAGCGCTTTTGCAGGCGAGGAGTGGCTTGGTGAGTGGAAGTGGGACTGGAAAAAGGAGGCGGGGTGGGGCGGGAGGAGCGTTGCGAGGTGATCTGAGAGGGAAGAAAGCTGAGTCCATGGGTCGGGAATTGGCGGTCCCGGGGGCATGGGTGGCGGAAGATGTTGCTTTTGGCGGACATCGACGAGGGTGATAGTCTTGCCGCGAGCGTTTCTCTTCTTTGCAACCCTTCCATTAGGGGTGGATTTCTTTTTGTTCTCGACACGTCTCCAGAGGGGGTCGTCGTCGAGCGTACCCGATTCGTCGTCGAGGGCATCGAGGCCGCGCTCCTCGAGTTCACGAATGTAGTCGTTGGTTAAGAGGGTTTCCACGACGGATTCCATGTCCATGTCGCCATCATCGCCAGAGCCTGCCTCGCTGAGCGCACGTCTGAGCTGGGACGGCGGTATGTGTGGCAGTGCTGCCTGCAAGAATCCGAGGGGGGAGCTGAAGGACTGCTGTGAGAAAGCGGACGAGTCAGAAGTGGCGGAACATTCGGCGGTCTCTGCACAGAAATCGGGTAAGCTGTCGAACGAGGAATCGAGATCGTGTGCAAGATCGTGTTCATGTTCGTGCTCAAGTGCTGCAGCGTGGCTCGCGAGCTCCTTGAGCGTCGTTCGGAGCGAGTCGACTTGATCTGATTCTGACTTATCTGGATCCAAGTCAGCGATAAACACTGCGAGGAGAGAACTGTCTAGAGGCGGGCAAAATTCTGCCTGAATATATGAGAATGAGTGACCGATGAATTACATTGTTAGTTAACTTACCTGAAGAGAGTCGTAGAGCGAGGCCATCAATTGTTGTGTGATCGAAATCAAATCACAAATGATTCCACCGTTATATCACGTGATCATATCCCCCTCTTCTTTCTAATTACTACTACTACTACTAGACTTACTTACTCGCTTCCGAATGTTCTTTTACATCTCTCTGTTCGCCGCATTTGCTTTGCTGCTCATGCGTGAGTACATTGTTCACCTCCACAACACATCGACCCGCTGACTTTCCTATTCCCACCGCTAGTGGCCTACCGCTACCGTGCCGCCGTCCTGCCTCATATGCCAATGAAACTCAGGTCCCTATTCGGCCTCAACCAATACATCCCATTGTCCACGTTCTCCAGTCAAGCCGAAGCCGGATTGTCGTCTTCCATGTTCGATATCGAGGCCAACATCAACGACGGCGACTCACGAGCTGGTCTCGACGAACGCGGCACACAAGAGGTACTCGACATCATGCGGAGAGAGCGTGTCAAGTACGCCGACTTTCTTTTGTTAAATGCCACGTAGACCATTCTCATGCCGATCGGCGCTTATCAGCTTCGACCAGGCAAGGTTGCTCCGCCACAACCAAATTCTCGCCCGCAATGGTATCGATCCTTCCGGTACGTCTTGCACCTACTCCCAGCACGGTATGTCTGACTGGCGGTCCAAGGGATGCCATTGGACTCCAAGGCTGTGACACGGCTGTGAACGTTTGATCGACCAACTTTGTCGTGTTCAATTAGTTCCTGCTTTCACATTCCCTATACTTAACAGACCTTGCCCCGTGCTCCATCGTGCAACTCATTTCCTTATCTTCTTTGAATACTTGTTGATCTCACCTCTCGTTTCCTTCCCACCACCATGTATCAAGGGGGGTTGTCCCTTGCACTATTTATAATCATATCGATGGGCTGTATGTGCCCCCCTCACAGGACAAGGTCATAATTCGTCTGACTTCAGGGAGACAACGTATTGATCTTGACGGCGTTCATTATCAGCCTCGAGTTCCTCAAATCCAGTACATTGCCCATCCGACACTAACATATCATCTCTCTGCGCATGATTAGCGGTCGGCGTTGCCGACGGAACAAGAGGAATACATCGCGGAACGTCATAACGAGCCTAAAAGAAGGAACGACTGTCTTCCTGCCCAAGGGTCTGCCTACGGGAGACTAGTGAGTCATGTTGACCGAGAAAGCTCACAAAGCACCCGACGGATGAGCTCAAATACCTTTTTGCAGTGTAGTGCGCATTAGACCGTGTATAGCTCGAGGCTAGCGCGAGGCGGGGTCTATTGGGAAAGAGGATGATGACGAGTCGGATGAGTTCGGGTTGGAGCCGTTACAATCAACCTCTCCAATGGACCGTTTAGTCCCCCTAAAACAATCTATATACCAATCTTGCAGCCGCTCGTGTGCTGTGCGTTCAGCTGCATTCTCGATGCCCAGCTGGCACAGACTCCAGTTGAAATCCCATGAAACATCTGTTGCGGAGAGGAGGCTGGTGTCCGTCTGGGGATCAAGCCTGATGCTGTAGTCGACAATCGCATCTCTGATCTTCAGGAGACCTTGTTGAATCACATCATCCACTGCACCCATGTCAATCTGGGGGAACAATGTCTTCAAATGGATCGTGAGTCGCATCCCTGTTACCCAGTGTGGTGCATTTACACCATGAGCCATCATCCCATGATCACCCTGCATGTCGACAGTGATCTTCTCATCCCCATCCTTGACCCAGACGTAGTAGTCAACATTTGAGATATGGCACCATGCATGAGCAGCAACGGTGACAGGACCAAGCCATTTGGAGGCGTCGTCCGTGCTCTCCATCATGCCCCAAAACTCTTGCTGGGTGGGACATTTTGGGTGGTAGGAAGGTCTGCCATGTAGCAGAATTTTCCTTCGGAGAATGGTACGGAGTTGCTTCTTTGATGACGATAATCAAGACCATGCCAACTTCAGGGTGTGCATCAACCTCCAGCTGAAGTTTCTTGAGTATGATGTCTTCACTATGAGAAAATACGCATTCGCCGATGCAGATGATCTCGGGACTTAGCCGAATCCCTGACTGACGTGTAAGGCGGACAGCAAAGTCAGGTATGGCATGGAAACTCCCAGAGCGCGAGCTTAGCGAATAGTTCATTGGCACCGAGGGATAGATGAGGTTGTTATCGAAAGGCATCCGATCGATAAGCAGAATAAACGCCCGGTTTAACTCGCTTAACGGTGCTTCGTGTGCAGATCTTGTCGTCTCGATAATCAGAAGCCTTTCGGATGCAATGTGTGTCAACCTATCAGGAGTCAGCTGATTTACGCATACATCAAGAAGAAACACACCTCCGTTTCTTGTCAAGAACGTCCCACTCGAACCAGTCTATAGCTTGATATTGCCGGAGGTTCACTTGATTGAACACCTGTCGAATGGAAGAGTACAGATTAGTGGTGGCTCAGAAAACCACATAGACGTACGAACCTTGATCATTGTATCTTTGTCGTCTTTTTCGTCCTTTCCTCGTATCAGATACCGGATGACCTTGACAAACACCGCTGCTTAAACATGAACTATTTAGGACTAATTCCATCGTTGTGAATTCTTTTTGCCTACCTGACTTCAAGAGGTCAGAGATATCAGATAAACATGGGAAATTGCGGAGGAGGACTGCTGCCTCGGGTGAAAGCTCAAGTTCTTCGCAACGTCGTGAACTTGTGGAAGAGTGAACATATTCGGCTGTAAGCGACATGGTGGTTGCAGTGAGCGAACAGTGACACCCGGGCCGGTGCTGCAGTGCAACACGGTCCTGAAAATTAAGTTACCGGAATTGTTTTCTTGGTATCTTGGGATACCTGGATGAACTTACTTATCAGATAACGATAAGAACGACGTTGCAGTCCACTGCCTCTAGCCTACTATCTCTTTCAATTTGTGAGTTGTGACCAGTAACTTTGTAACGTTACGCGTGTAACTTTACGTTCTTGTTTTCCCCGCCCATACAGGCATCCCAGCGGTCTCTCCCAACTTTTTTTAGACACGATGGAACCAGAGGGTTGTTATTTTTCTTCTGTTTGCGAGAAGCTCACTGAAAATGACATTCCTATCAGCCAAAAAGCAGCTGTCTCCGCCGAGTCGTTGCTCCAAGTACGAGGACTCCATTGAGGAAGCGACTGTTTCAGTCAGTGAGATACTTTCACGAGCAAATTCAGCAAACTCCGCATTCGCGAAGTTTCAACGAGGGGACGGGACGGACCACATCAGCGAAGCAGTCACCCTTGACCGCCAGGCACTGGATCGTTGCCCACCCGGTCACTGGCACCTGCGATCGAGGTTGCTGACTCTGCTTGCCACTCATCTCTGGCATCGCTACAACCATCTGAGGGCGATAGCAGACATCCAGGAAGCCACTGTCTGTTCCAGAGAAGCACTAGAGCTTTGCCCGTCAGGGCACCCAGATCGATCAAAGTCGTTGAGCAATACCGCTCACTATCTCTCCAATCGTTACAAGCGGCTTGGTGATATAACAGATCTCAACGAGGCCATCATCCTTGCGAGACAAGCCCTCGACCTTCACCCGTCAGGACATCCTGATCGATCAACGTTTTTAACACGTGTCGCATGCTATCTCTGCAATCGCTACAATTGCCTGGGAGATGTGGCAGACCTCAATGAGGCCATCATCCTCGGGAGACAAGCCCTCGACCTTTGCCCATCAGGGCATCCGCTTCGTTCAACGACATTGGATAATCTGTCAATCTATCTCCATGTTCGTTTCGGGCGGTTTGGAGATATGACGGACCTTAATGAGGCCATCATCCTCGTGCGACAAGCCCTCGAACTTCGCCCGTCAGGACACCCTCATCGATCAAGGTCGTTGAATAATGTCGCAGCCTATCTCTCCAGTCGTTACTACCCGCTTGGAGATGTGACGGACATCAATGAGGCCATCACCCTCGGGAGAAAAGCCCTCGACCTTCGCCCCTCAGGGCACCCGGATCGTTCAACATCGTTGAACGATGTTGCAGCCTATCTCATCAATCGTTACATGCGGCTGGAAGATTTAACGGACCTCAATGAGGCCATCATCTTCGGGAGACAAGCCCTTGACCTTGCCCACCAGGACACCGGGATCGAGCAAGGTCGTTGCACTATGTTGCAACATATCTCTCCTATCGTTTCAAGCGGCTTGGTGATATAACAGACCTCAACGAGGCCATCATCCTCGCGAGACAAGCCCTCGACCTTCGCCTACCAGGACACCCGGATCGATCAGCGTCGTTGAACAATGTCGCACTCTGTGTCTTCTATCGTTACCAGCGGCTTCGGAAAATAATATACCTCAACGAGGCCATCATCCTCTGCAGACAAGCCCTCGACCTTTGCCCATCCGGTCACGCTGAAAGATCATATTTATTGCATCAACTTGCACGTTGCCTCCGTGTTCGGGCCACCCAGACGAAGGAGCTGAAGGACAGAGAGGAGTTGTTAAGTCTCTACACCGAGTTGTCAGATATTTCACAAACAACCTCACAATTGGATCTCTCTGCAGCCAAGGAGTGGATCAGTGTAGCTGAGAAGTTCAGCCATCCCACAATGCTCCTCGCATACGGATTATCTCTTCGACTACTCGTTCAACATCTGGCCTCTGTGCCATCCCTACCCAACAATCTGCAGATATTCAAGTTCCTCGCCTCATCGTTAGCAATTGATGCATTTTCCGCCTGTCTGCGCCATCAGTGTGCACAAAAGGTGGTCGAGCTACTGGAGCAAGGTCGTGGTGTATTCTGGAATCAGATTTCTCGTCTCCGTTCCCCTCTTCAAGACATCATCGCGTCGGGTCAGGAAGGAAAGTCCCTTGCAGATCAGTTTACTCGATTGTCATCAGAAATACACAACACGATTCATTCGCATGGTCCAGATCAGCACAACAGGCTGTGTAGTCTTAATGTTGATCTGGAAACTGCGATCACCAAAATTCGCCAATTACCTGGTCACACTCGTTTCCTTCTCCCCTCTTCTTTCTCCGAACTCCAGCACGCTGCCAGTGGCGGACCTGTGGTCATCGTGAATGCTAGTCAGTATACGTGCGATGCACTTGTTGTCTTTTTCGACAGAGATCCGGTCCACATCCCGTTGGAAATCACCAAATCCCGTGTTCAGGACCTGTCGTCGGACCTCCAGTCCTTGACGTTGGATGCAAGATCAATGGACACGGGGAGAGATTTTGCTCGCTTCCTGAGGGTACTTTGGGATGAGATTGTTTTGCCGATCGCCAATTTTCTCCAGACGACGGTTCCACTTGGCTCACGTATCTGGTGGTGTCCCACCTCCGAGTTTTGCCTTCTACCATTACACGCGGCGAATCCGTATCGGAAAGGCCAATGGAGTTTTTCCCAATTGTACATCTCATCTTACACGCCCACTCTGACTGCCCTCATCCGTGCAAGACGAAACGATCCATCTTCCACAACTTCCATACACGAGAAACGTTTCCTTGCTGTAGGTCAGGCGAACGCGAAAGGCGAAAGCGAGCTCTACTCCGTCGGAAGCGAACTAGCCATCGTCGCTGAACGTATTCAGGATCTGGCGACGTTCATCCGCCTTGATGGTCCAGAATCGAGTATATCCCAAGTCACGGAGGAGCTGAGGAGGAGCAAATGGGTTCACTTTGCGTGTCACGGCATCCCAGACAGGAAGAAACCCTTTGACTCTGCGTTTGGACTCCGTGATGGCCACTTCACCGTCGAGCGCATCATGGGATGCGAGTTGGAGAACCCGGAGTTTGCCTGTCTGCGTGTCATACGACGGTCGGAGACGAAGAGAGTCCAGATGAGGTGATCCACCTGGCGTCGGCGATGCAGTTTGCAGGGTTCCGGTCTGTGATTGGGACGATGTGGGCGGTGGACGATGCACAGGCGAACATGATGGCGTCCAAGTTTTACGAGAATTTGATGGATGGGTCTGATCACCTGGATCATACCCGAGCGGCGTTGGCGCTCCATAAGACGACGAACTCGTTGGTTGGTAGTAGTGTTCCACTCGATCAGCAGATCCTGTATGTACATATCGGTGCCTAATGTGAAGCATCGCTGCCAGGACCGTGTCAAGTCTGTAACGTTGCGTTGTTGCCTCATATGTATTTTCCACGTCTCTTCCCTTGTAAGTTACAAGGACTACTAATGCATATCACTACGGCGGATCGCTGTAGATGTACGGCGAGACGGTATGCTAGTGGGGCTTACACCCTCCCAACTTCTAAAAAAGGACGAAAGTGTGCAAAAGAAACAACAAGACGGCGAGAGAATTAAATGGCGAGTAGAACATGAGCTTTCAGCTAAGGACCACGAGCATACGAATAAGACAAGCTATGACGAACGCGAACCATGATCAGCGGGCTGAAAGGCAAGTAAAATCAAAAGGACGAACAGATGCACAAACAAGGGTTCAATTGAGGACCACGAGCGTACGAATAGGAAGGACGAGCGGTGCAATGAGTCACTGGTCAGGAGGATCACGAAAGAAAGGTAGAAAACAGAAACGATAAACTCATCAATCGGAATTATCGTCATAATCAAGGTCGAAGTTGAGGTACTCGTCCTCACTACCAGGAAACACGACAGCCCCGGGAAGGCCACAGCCCTTTGTTTGTTGCGAAGAGAGACGCTCGGGCGGTCATGCCTGCTTGCTCGTCGGGACACCCGTAAGAGTAGGGGCAAGTCAGGGTAGCAGTTTCAAGCCTGTGAAAGCTCTCGTCTGGGGGCTGCCGCTACCCCGACCGCTGCCCATCCGAGTCCCTTTAGGGTTCAACTACCAATCTTGAACCCTGTTGAGGGAATTGGCCAGACTCGCAGAGGCAACTACGGCGATACGAGGGTGCATTAGATAGATTGGTTACAAAGTAGGGCGCACGAGTGGGGGGAGGCTTCCTGTTCAAAGGAGTGCGAGAGAGAGAAAAAGAAGGGGCAGGGAGTTCCACAAGTTGGTGGGGCGAGGCCTTTTCAGGCATTCGCCTCAAGACTTGCCTGCACTTCTGCGCTGCCATGCGGTCCCCACGTTGGCACCATGCCAACGTGGGATCGCTCTTCGCCGCATCTATACAACAGGATGATATTATCATCTTTCCGTGCTTCGCGGATTTAAGAAGACGACGAAGCTATGATACATCCGAGGCATACGGTCGAGGATCGTGTACTACAAGAACTGCAACGTCGTCCATGTCTGCGAGATAGCTTTATCAGTGACGAGCGACAACGCTCAACTGCCAGACCCTCACGTGAAGAACGACCGCTAGTCCAGCCACGACTGCCCTGTTTGAAGCTCAAAAGCGTGGCCACAATCACTGAAAGAGACACGGCGTACATCGGAGCCGCACCATGCAAATTAGATGTCGGCTGGCTGTGTTTGCAGTCCTAGGTCCTGGCGGCGAGTCACGACGCACGCACAGCAGAGATCAGGTGCTGCAGACAAAAGACGATGGAAAAGACGATCCAGGTGACACAGAAATTGATGACTGTGTGCCAAGTCACCTTGCACGTCAAGGCGGACAAACCTACAATCAAGAGCCTAATCTGGCCCTCACTAATGAGCAGACCAAAAAATACGGAGGTCAATTGCTTGAGATCAGGCAGATACGGGTCGTCCACTTCTAGCTGTGGTAAGTTCGTCGTATAATGCTTCAAAGTACGTACATGACAATGATGACATTATGTCTCGGAGAGCCGGTATCAAAGGGAAAGGGAGAGTGGGCGTCGTGTCTGGATCGGTGCAGCGTCGCGAAAGCTGAAGCAGTATTGCCAACAAATATGAAAGGTCGACCCGGCGTCTCGCATTCAAGTTAGTAGGGATCATGGTAGTAAGCCAACTTAGGCAAAGTTAGCCGCATCGTGTAAAATCACTAAGTTACATACATACTACAGCCCTATGGGCACTCCTGGACCCTGCAGGAGATCCAAGGCGCGAGTTCATGGTGGCCTAATAGGCAAGGCGAGGCAAGGCGAGGCAAGCATAAACCTGGAACCCTGGTCTGGCAGGGTCACCCACTAGATTACGTAATTGGCAGGTCACAGAATGTCACAGACAGTAACATGTTGTCACATGCACAATTTGAAGCTCCGCTCGCGAGACTCGAGCAAGGTGGGAACGATGAGGAGGCGGGGATGCTGCTGAAGTCCATACTCCGCTTCGGCAGTACTCGGCATTTCCATCACGCCGTGATTCTGCTCGTTGTCACACTGTTTTTCCATCTCTACGAATACTACATGGATTGGCGCGGTTCAACTTCG
This sequence comes from Leccinum subgranulosum, assembly GCA_038091575.1. Lineage (NCBI taxonomy): Eukaryota > Fungi > Basidiomycota > Agaricomycetes > Boletales > Boletaceae > Leccinum > Leccinum subgranulosum. Next base: position 15,786 of record JBBPOS010000339.1, read on the forward strand.
TACCATCTAAGAATATACTTTACATGAAGTATAACTGAAGGGAAAACATGGTAGAGGGGATAATGGTAGGTTTCAGAAACAGTCCTTTGTGAGTGCCAAGTGGTGATGCGGCCCTAGTCGTTTCCAATTTGAGCTTCATGTGCCAGTGCTAACTTACATGAAGCTTGAAGGCTCGTGTTAAACCAGTTTGCCCTACTCACTCTTCAGCGCGGATAGGCGCGTTGGTCTTTGTCCCGGGTTTGAGTCGTAACACGAACCTCTCACCTTCCTCCTCTTTCCTCCTCTTTCCTCTCTCATGATTTCATTCAGACCTCTTTCCAGGCCGAGTCAGGCATATTTCATTCTTTTTGCCAGTTTCGCTCTCGCTATGCTGCAAAATGTGACTGTCGACGATGCTGTTTCAGTTGGTCCCGTAGTGCCCTATTACTTGCCCAATCATTCGGTTTGGGCTGCCGGAAATACCTGTACTACCTGTCGTGCTCGGCCAGATCCCTCTCAAGTTTACAACCGAACCTGGCACGACATCACTTATTCTCCGCTAAACGATTTCTCGCCAGCAATTAATATCTCATTCACAGGTGTGCCTCCAGGTATTTCCCGCTCTATCTGCTCTGGTGCTCATTCGGTACGTCAGGAAGTGGGCTGTACATTTTCTTCATCATCGCAAACACCGTTGCCGGTACCACCACGTTGACGGATCTCTATTTCCTACTGGACAATGTTAATGTGAGCTCGTACATACAGATCCCAGACAGCACATCCGACTATCAGTATAATGTACCGGTTTATGCCAACGGTGATTTGGAATTCGGGCCTCATACTATGATGGTTGAGCCCGTCCTTGCGGGGAACGCCGTGTTAATGTTGTTTGATTATTTTATTTATAGGTTTGTCCCTATTGTTGGCTTGGTTGAATCTAATTTATGGGTATTTTGTTCAGTACTACGAATGCATCAATCGACAACTCTACCTCCAATCCCTCTTCATCAGAATCTTCATCGTCTAGTCAAGGAACATCTTCGGGGCCACATATTAGTGCCATTGTAGGTAGTACGGTGGGAGGGGTTGTTTTTCTCTTACTGGCTGTCTCTCTGTCGTATTATTGGATATACAAGAGACGTCATGGTGGTCGGCCGTCTATGGATGAAAGTATTCCCTTGGTAGCGCCTATAAATGTAAGCAATTCCAACATGCCATTCCGTTGACTTGATTCGACTGATTCAACTTGATGTACTATCAGTTCGCATCACCAGGAAATAATATCTTGGTCAATTCATCTACTCCGGCTCGTTCCCCTTCCCCTGATTTTGCCACTACGATGAAAGAAATCGATGAAAGAAGCCAACAATTGTTTCGCTCAAATCTCGGGAAGCGGTCCCTTGAGCATTTCCCTTCAAGTTAGCAGCGTGGAGTCGGGCGGGGGACGACGACCAGTCCAGGTTTCCAGGGTTTCTGTCTCTAGCACGCACTCTCCTTTGTGTATGTATGTGCATTGTCACATGTGCATATGATCTCGCTTTCGTGATTGTGATTATATATTTCGTCCCTGGGCGAGGTTTTGGTTCTATGGAAAGCCGGATGCTGTTGCCTCAATTTGAAAAATTGCCTCTCAGGCTTTTCCTTTCCTTCCCGGAAACTTGGGCTCTGTTGACGTAGTACTGTACTTATTGTTCCATCTCCCTGTAATCTAAATTACAACTTGTGATACTTCGCTCCCCCTATCAGTTCGGTGGTTTTACAACTCGACGGTATCGTCTTTTGGCAAGTCCTTCTTTGTATTTAGTACATACTAGTGTTTCACCCGCATCGGTCACGCTGAGCCGATCTCCGAGCGGGTTATGTGTGTTGACAGGTACCCTGGACACTTATGGAGGCTCGGGCGTCTTCCTGTTTCAGTTGGCACCGTGACGGTCTCGAGACAACGAACAAGCAAATCACAGTCAAAGAAAAAACAATCCAGATTGCAAATGGCATGAACTCCTACGCACCTATGTGTATATACAAAACCCGCTGATCAAACGGCACGCCGACTACCCTCTTCATCGTCTCATTCAGCGCTACTGCCGCATGCGCATGATCGAGTCCACTAGCAGACCCACTGGCAGGCCCGGTGCAGCTCCCCGCCATACACTCATAAAAAGTCGCCGCGATCTCGTTCGCCTCGCCGTCTTCCACAGCCCACATCGTCCCGATCACAGACCGAAACCCAGCAAACTGCATCGCCGACGCCAAATGGATCACTTCGTCAGGACATTCCTCATCCCCGACTGTCGTATGACATGCAGACAGATAGGCAAACTCGGCCGCAAAACTTTCGTTCGCCTCTGAGAACCCGAAACATCCGAGGATGTCGCGTACCGTGAACCGTCCGTCGTGGAGACCAAACGCAGAGTCGAACGGGTGTCGTGGGTCCGGAATGCCGTGGCACGCGAGGTGCACCCATTCGTTTTTTCGGAGTTCTTCGGTGACGCGGGAGACGCATGATTCTGGCCCTTCGACGCGCGTGAACGTAGCGAGACCTTGGATGCGCTGACCAATGACAGTCAGTTCCGTGCCGACCGAAAGGAGTTCGCTCTCGCCGACCGCTTTCGCCTGACCAATGCCAACAAGCCGCTTCATTCTCGTCGCAGATCTTGATGGATCATGCCTTCTAGCACGGATAAGCGCAGACAGAGTGGGGGTGTAAGACGAGATGTATAGATCGGGAAGATTGAGTTGACCCGCCGCGGCCCGATACGGACCAGCAGCGTGCAACGGCAAGAGAGAGAACTCGCCAGTGGGACACCACCAGATACGTGACCGAACTGGATGCATCGTGCTGAGAAAATCGACGATTGGAGAGACAATCTCGTTCCAGAGCTCCCTCAAGATGCAACAGAGTTCTCTCGCAATGTTCATCGTCTTTGCACGTGCAGTCAAGGAACGGAGCTCAGACGACAGATCTCGAACGCGCGCCTTTGTGATTCGCAACGGAATATGAACTGGATCTCTGTCAATGAAAACAACGAGTGCGTCGCAAGAGTATTTGCTCGAATTCACGATGATGACGGGTCCGCCGCAGGCTGCGCGTTGGAGATCAGAGAAGACAGGAGGGAGCAGGAATCGGGAGAGACCCGGCAACTCGCGAATGTCGGTCGCAACTCCTTGCAACTCGAGGTTAAGACGGCACAGCCTATCATGCTGATCTGCGCGAGGTAAATTGATCGCGTTCCGGATCAGTGATGTCAGACGACTGAATTCATCCGCCAGAGCCTTTCCTGCAGGGCCAGATCCAATAACATCATCCAGCGAGGAATGAAGGCGAGTGATCTGGTTCCAAAAGACACCCCGTCCCTGCTCTAGCAGTTCGACTGCCTTCGCAAGAGAGTGATTGCGAAGACAAGCCGAAAAGGCATCCACGGCAAGTGATGAAGTGAGTTCCCTGAGAATGGGCAGATGTTGAGGTAAAGATGGTAAGGTGGCGAGATGCTGTATAAGTGATCGGAGTGATGTTTCGTATGCGAGAAGTGTCGTGGAGTGGTGGAGACCCTCGGCTGCCTTGATCCATGCCTTGGAAACAGATACATCAGACGAAGACACCATCTGCGGTACATGGGCCATCTCGCTGTAGAGAATGAATAGATCGTCCTTGTCTCTCAGTTGACCCAAGGAACTGAACCGAGTATCAAGGTAGCCTGTAAGGTCATGTAATAGCTCTGATCGATCAGGACGACCAGTTGGACACAGCTGGAGTGCATCCTTGGCAAGCCCAATGGCCTCGTCTAGATCCGTCATATCTCCGAATTGTTTGTGCCGAATAGAGAGACAAAGCGCAACGTTGCGCAAGGGCGTCGAACGATCTGGGTGTCCCAGCGAGCAAAGATTAAGAGCTTCTCGTCCGAGGACCATTGCCTCATCAAGATCTTCCATTACCCCAAGGTTTTTGTATCGTGTGTAAAGATGATGTGAAACGCTGTTCAGTGAGGTCAATCGAAGAGAGTGACCATATGGGCAGAGGCGGAGTGCTTGTCGAACAAGGATGATGGCGCCGTCAAGGTCTGTCATGTCCCCGAGCTGCTTGTGCCGAGTGGACAGGAATATAGCAACATTGTTCAGAGACCTCGAGCGATCTGAGTGTCCTCGTGGGCAAAGATCTAGAGCTTCTCGCCCCATGACTACGGCTTCATCGAGATCTGCTATCACTCCAAGTTGTACATATCGAGTGTAGAGAGAATATGCAAGGCCGTTCAAGGTTGTTGACCGAAGAGGATGCCCTTGAGGGCGAAGGTGGAGTGCGTCGCGGCCAAAGATAATGGAAGCGTCGAGGTCTTTCATTCCTCCGATCCGCTTGTATCGAGTAAAGCGGTAATATGCCACATTGTTTAGGTACATCGAACGATCCGGGTTCTCGTCGGAACAAAGGTCCAGTCCTTCCTCTCCGAACTCAATAGCCTCGTCAAGGTCCGACATTGCTCCAAGCTCCTTGTACCGAGTGGAGAGATCAGCGGCAAGGTTATTCAAGGACGTTGACCGAAGAGGGTGTCCTCGTTTGCAAAGGCTGAGTGCCTCTATTTTGAGGACAATGGCCTCGTCGAGGTCAGTCATCGCCCCATACTGCTTGTATCGAGTGGAAAGAGAAAGCGCAACGCTGTTCAAGGGCTTCGAACGATCTGGATGGCCCGGTGGACAAAGCTCGAGCGCTTTGAATCCGAGAGCAATGGCGTCGCCGAGGTCAGTGTCTACCCCAAGCTGCATATAGCGGGTGGTAAGATAACATGCGAGGTTGTTTAAAGACATTGAGTGAGATGGGTGTTCTAGTGGACAAAGGTCGAGTGTTTCTCTACCCAGGACAATCGCTCCATCGAGATCTGACATCATCCCAAGATGGTTGAACCGAGCGTAAGTGTCAGCTGCAAGAGAAGTCAACAACATCGAACGAGATGGATGCCTTCGTGGACAAAGGTCGAGCGCCTCTCTTCCTAGATCAATAACTTCCTCCAGGTCAGTTATTTCACCGCGTTGCTTGTACCGAGTGGAGAGACAGATAGCAAGATAGCTCAAAGACATCCACCGATCCGGGTGTCTTTTTGGGCGAAGCTCGAGCGCTTGTCGGCCGAGTGCAACGGACTCTTCGATGTCTACTATGGCCCCTTGTTGGTTGTAACGATCCCAGAGATGCTGTTGTAGTCGAGTCAACGAGACTGCTCGCTGGGAGTGATCAAGTGGGCAAAGTTCCAGTGCTTGGCGATCGATGACGATTGCTTGGTCGATGTGATTGGTCCCCTGACCTTGCGTAAACCGAGGATATACGGCATCTGCCTGTGAATGCAGCCGTTTGACTAGTAGGATGCACTTCAGTCACCTCTTTCCGAGCCGACAGTAAGATATAAATACCTTTAAAGGCAACACAAGCTTCCCGTAGACGTTTGAACATTGTATTTTGGAAAAAGACCGTGTGAGAGAGGACTGAAAAGGCAAGGATACACAGCTTTTGTTCAAAATCCTGGCTGGTGCCAGGTGGGCTTGATCATGATGGGTGCCGGTGAACGTTAACGTTGACGCTTGCCACGGCTAACGCTGATCCAGTCGAAGGACTGCCTGCAGGCTGCGCTATTGCTTTTGTCTTGAGTGAACGACAGTCACGATCGCCGTCGGCAGCAATATACGAACACTCCCGGACTCCAGCTGCGGCATTGGTGCATTGTGGGCACATCCATGAACTCGCTCTAAATTACCTCGACTATGCTTGATATGATGCAGATATTTGTCCCGGGTAACTTGGCGTGCTTCTTGCTAGAGATGAAAGCGAGAGTTATCGAGTTGTGGATGTCAATGAAGTACTTACATTTTTTTTCAGGACGACCGTCAATCGGGACCACAGTGTGGAAAGTTTATGGACTACATCGTGACTGATTGTCTCTGATGTTCCATTCGGTTAAAGTTGCAGAACAAGGAGCATACCAATTCCACTCGAGCATTCCCGAATAAGAATACCCTGGAACCCGTTGACATAGGAAAAAATGCATCAGAAACAAGATTATATGTCATAAACTGCGCGAAGATTTTGGTAGAAGTGAAAAAAGCAACTCCCCTCAGGGGCTATTACATAAGTTTTTTTCCCTCTCGATGATATCTTCCAATCTCACATGGACACCATCTGACGACGACGACGACGACGCGTACGCCGAGGTACGCGTTATACCTAAGTTAGAGCTCGTGACTTCCATCTCAACCAACGCAGACTAAACCACACCGTCGCGCCAAGCGCCGCAAGACCAACACAGGCAAAGCTGCCGCTGCCAAACCAAACCGCATCACACGAGCGACCACATATCTCCCTGGCCTCCTCGAAATATTTCAACAAGCTCCACTTCCAGTTCGTACCGCGCCTTCAGATTTGTCAGAGGCGCCGTCCGTGCCCGTGACTGCGGTTGAGACTGCGACTCAGACCGGCACCAACACTGGAGCTAGGAACGATGATGATGGCCAAAGGAAGGGGAGGGACGGTAGCAAGGAGCATCTGAGCAAGGACGACCGCGGGTTCGACATAACCATGGGGGGATTGCTTGCAGAGTACCTCGAGGCGCGACAAACGCTGTGGTCGCAGCAGTCCTCGCCTGTAACCCTTCGCATTGGCACTGACGGAGTCGGATTCGGGGCCGAAGACGAAGAAGAAGGCGAGCTCGTTCGCCCGCTCTCCCGTTTCGAGTCTGCGAGGATCTTGGCGGCCGCGAAGCAACGGATGCCGGGGCGCATGAGGTCGCCTACGGAGTGGATCATATTGCGAAAGTTGCAGTTGCAGCAGGTATGTTTTTATTTTTGTTGAATGATTCAATCAATGTCGTCCCCCATGCTCTTGTTATTGATTATATCGTTATCTGGTAGGAGAGACGGGGAGCGGGCATAAGAGAGCCGCTCTCGCTTAACGTCGGCACCCCTCCGACGGTGACCCCACTCGACGTTCCACCTTCTGTTCCCGTTCCACGCGCTGTGATCGATGCGCTCCGAAACATTCACACCATCCGATACGAAAACTCTTTTGCGGCACGTGTATACGGGCATAAACCACCAAAGACCCCCGGACTTATCGCGGTGGACTGGGAGTCGCGTCCGCCGTGGATGCTGCTCATGGAGGATGTTCAGGCTCATTATGGTTTTGCACAGTCAGTCGATTTCTGCGCCCGCACATTCGAGTCATTGTGTTGATTGCGTTCGTTTTTCAAGTCCCGAGAGCGGCCAATCAGAAAGGACCCCTATCCCGATTACTTATGTATCTCTCCAACCGTCTCATCTATGCCAGGTACACGACCTATTGGCGCGGGTCTTTTGGGAAGGGATAGACGGTCAGGATGCTCCGCTTATGCCCTTGTCTATGTACACCTGATGACCAGTCGCCTTCGGACGTTAGTTAGTGACGCGTTGCACTATTCCCCAGAGCGGTGTACAGTGATCGCCACTTATGGCCACCTAGTCGTCGGTGCTGCGTTCTTGAGTTCGCCGCAGGAAACATACATCACGTACCTGGCTGTCAGAGCTGGATGGGAGAATGCGCAGATAGCGACGTATGTTTTCTTTTAACCATATTGCTGTCGACAAAAAAACGGGATGAACGCGATTTCCTCTAGGACGATGTTGTACCATCTCATCGCCCTCCATCCCCATCGAGACATTACTCTCCATGTTTCTGTCAATAATTCAGCAATGGTTCGCTACTATTTTTCCAAAAAAAAAACATTTGCCATTGATTCCACCATTGCACATTCTAGCTGTTATACAATCGATTCGGATTCAAAGCGGAAGAGTTCATTGCAGGGTTTTATGAGGCCTATTTCGACCCGCACTCGAGGGCGTCCAAGAATGCATTTCGGCTTCGTCTTCGTCGATGATCGTCGTACACGTGGACGAGGTGTGTTGTCCGTGCCGGATCGACGGACCGTCCTGCGTGGCGACGCATATTTATGGCGGAGATTTGGTTTTTGTAACACGCGGGGATGATCGATATGATCGGCCAGTAGTGTGGCACCTTCAGGGCCGCGGATGCAGTGTCTGGTGCGCTTGCCCAAGATTCTCATATGTTCGCGGGTATACCTTTTCCTGCGGAGATTCTTGCGAATTTCGCTGAGTGTATCCCATCCGCTTCTTCTTACTGATGCAACGGGACTTTCTCCTTGGTTTGGCCCATGTGCTATACCGAAGTATTCTCCTTCGCTGGTCTGTTTCACTCAGGATTAGCTCTCATCGTTAGTTGGGAACGTTCCATACAACAATTTCATTCTTTGATGACTTTTATATCACTTGGTTTATGTTCATGTGGTAGCATACACGGCCCTCCGGCGTCGACCAACGGCTCGGTCCTCTCACCAACTTTGAATTCTGGCTTTCGACAGGCGCAGCAGACGCGGCGGCTCCGGTGACCGGGTGCGAATGAGGCAGTGTTTTCCCACGATCTGTGTGGGTGAGGGATGTGAAGACGATCTCAACTGTATACAACATCGGTCGACGTTCTCCTCCTCCTCCTCCTCCTCTCCTCCTGTACATTTCTTCTTTTTTCATTCACGAACTTGCTACGAAAGCCATGCAATTCCCGTTTACTTTCTCGTTCAGCGTTCCAGGATTGCACAATCCATTTTTGGCCAAGCCCGGTCCACCTGTGACCCAGTCCCGGAAGGAAGGCGCTATTTCATCTCGAAAGCTTGCCTCTCTTCCTCCTCCGAAATTTCCCCCTGCAAACACCCTCGCTCCACCCGTTCCGCTCGCCCGAAAGAGAGGCTGGATACCGTCCGAGCCAGAGCCGAGTCACGCCACCACATATCCAACATCCACTACGGGTTATCTTGATACACCCGCAAAGTACAGGGACATGCCTCTCCGCGAACCAGAACAGGAGGTAGAAGAAATGATCGCAGGTGCGTCTTCTCTTCTGCCCTGTCTTGCACCCATATCACATCACCGTGTATGTCGTGTATGTAATCGCACTTCACACCCCACGTGGGCGCCAGCCGGTTGCTACTGTTACTGTACCAAGTTTGAATGAAAACGAACTATATCTTTTCCTTCCGACCACTCACATCGTTCATTCATGTTATTCATTTGCAACTTACTCATCGTTATTCATGTAGAATTACCTCCCGCTAAGCGGCGCCGTACCCTCACAGGTTCCATCGTCTCCACAGCGCTGAGCGCAGCCCTAATTGGCACTGCCGTTGGCCTCACTGTTTATCGACTGTGCGTTCTCAACCTGATCTGGCTTCCACGATTCGCTTAATGATCCCTCAGCTGGCGGGACCGGAGTAAACTGGAACAAATACCTCCACCTCCCCCTTATCAGCGCGGCGATTGGGTTCCTGACGAACCAGTAGGTTCATCGTTGTTGTCTCTGATTTCATCTCACGTCACACAGTTTAAACAGGTCGACGCCCTTACGTCTCTCAAGACGCGCAAGCCCCGCCCGGCTCCGTCATCTGTACGGCGCCCTATTGGGCGTCATCACCGCAAGCCTCGCGCAAAACTACAAACCGTCACCCCTCCCCGCAGCGTATCACCTGCATATACTTCCCCTCAGTCGGAGCTCGACTATGTCCACATCCACAATGCGGAGGACGACGTCGAGCCCGATGATGATCCCGAAGCGGACAAGATGGACTGGATAGGCGATCGACTCTCCCGTCTTATCCAAGAAGGTCAAAAGGCTCTGGGCCGCGAGATCGTGGTCATGAGTGATGCCAAAGAGGACGAAGTCGACGACGGCTCTGACGCATGGGAGGAGGAACGAGACAACGATCATGTGTCGTCCGCTTCCGCTCCGTCCATATCTTGTCGTGGATCTGTCCGGTCACTTCGCCGGTTGCATAAACCTCGCGATCTTCCCCTCCCGCCTTCCTACTCTCCATACCCCGTTTCGGCTCCTAGGAGCGTGTCGCCGCGCAAACGCCACTTCGAGACAGACTCGATGCACCACTCGCCTGGCCGATCGACACACGGCGGGGTCAGCGTAGCGTCCGCCTATCGTATCGCACGTGGGACGTCAGCAGAGTTAGACTCGCTGGCGCCGATTGCGTCGATTTTCAGGGAGGACGAGAATGCGTGGCAAAGTCTCGAGCTCCGCGAATCGATGGAGCGGGCACGCGCGATGTATTTGCAAAGACGGGTTCAATGATGGGCCCTTCTATCGCTTTCTGATCTGCTGTTTTCTGCCGTGTCGGGCGACTGTATTTTCTTTTTACCCTGGAAGCTGATGCTTTTATTGTTGCAACTACGATGCTAGTCGTCCGAATGCTACCTACTACTACCTACAGACATACCACCACATACAGATATGACTTTATGTCGATTACTCACTACCTACATATGGTGCTTGAGCTCTGATCGCTCGTTCTTTCTTTTCGTTTCTTTCCACTGTGGAAGATGTTTATTAGTGGATTCTGGGGATGCTGTACGACGAAGAATGAAGATGATGAACTTTTCGGATCAGTTGGTGTTGGCCGTTCTGTGCGGAATGTTCGTGTTCAGTGTGACTGAGTCAGATTTGTTTCAGTCAGAATCAGCGTAATTCTTGCGCCCGCCTCGTGCCTTGGGCTACGCGCACTGGCCGCGAGGCGTTGGCTTGGGAATTTACGCACCAAGTTGATGTGGATTACATAGACGGGGATGGGATGGGCTGGGCTGGCCAATGTAATCTCATCGAACTCGGCAAACTTGTTTGTTTGCGTAAGAGGAAGATCCGACTGAAGAAGCACTGTGCCGTCAGTCCGCGTAAACACACTTTGCATTGATCAAAACACACCTCTAAGGCCTCACAGTGTGGAGCCACATCATCATGATGTGATCAGATCTATTTATGTACATGGTTTGGTGGCGTACTCATCGACTCATCCCGGACCATATGTATCGAACTACAATGACATCGCGCCTCGTTGCCCATTCCATCACTGACCTGTTTTCGTCTCCAGTGTAATAAAAAATCGAGCGGAGAATGGTCGTCTTGCCAGCATTCGCTCGCCAAATAATTAGGATCTTGAAGCGGTCAAGAAACCGCCCAGTGTGTTCTGCGCCGCCATCACTGGAAAGCGTGAGTGTATCGCCGAAGAAACTGTAGAACGTAGAGTTGAATTAGTACTTGATCACCGTGAGGGCGAGGGAAGAGGCCAAAGGCAGCGCGTCGATCGATCCCTATCTACTTCACTCAGTCCACCAGCATCGGTATCAGCAAAGTTCCCGTCGCGCGTAGTCATCAGGCCCAGTACCAGCCCTCAACGTGGCCATTGTCAGCTGCGATCAAGGCCCTTCGAGGAGGACCAGCGCGTCCGAATAGGCGCTATGTTCGAGCAGCAGCTTGGCACAGGCTATGCGCGTCTGGGCGAGGAGCGTGTTGAGCAAGAGAAGGGCGTGCATCTGACGCGTCGGGTGGTGGGGGGAAACGTGCTGAAGGTGATCGATGAGCGCCTCGTCTTTTTCCCCTCCAAGAGACGGACGATGGCAAGGGTCTGGACTCTGGAGTGCTGCAAGGAGAGCGTCACAATGCTCGAGGCAGCGAATCATCAGGTCAACGCTAGCGTTTGGTGGAACAAGTAGACGTACCGAGATACGCGCCATGGAAAAGACGACTCCAGCAATTTTGAGTGTTGGTCGGAGTGGGTGGAAAGTGGGAAGTACTGTCGGCCGCGCCTCATGAATGCATGACGGTCGAGCATTAGCGGAAATTACATAGATTCGATATCCGGATCTGTGTAATGTATGTAAGAGATCTAGAAGCTCCCCGGTATAAAAGACTGAGAGCCGATGCTGTCTGCCCTGGCATGGACTCTACCCTCGGTGGGCAAATAGGCCCACATATGCCCCCACGGACATCACCCAGACCAAGCATTTCCCCCTTCTATTATTATTTACCACCAACTCACTACCGCCCGTATTCCTACAAAGCACCTGCCACGGCCGGGGTGAGTCAGGCTGGTCTCGCTATGGATCATCCAATCCCTCAGCTTGTGGATGAGCACGTCTACGCAAGCGACTCAACCTGTCGCTGCTCACTTCCACCATGAACCCTACCCTCCTCTCGATGGGGCAGGACGGGGCAATTACATTGCATGCCAATGGGGATGCGGTCAACCATGTGGCACATTCGTGGAAGTTACTGAGCTCATGTCACACCTCAGGACCGCACACGGGATTTATGTCGAAGCTAAGGTCTGTTACTGGATTATGGATACTATATGCTGGATCCTTACTAATCAGTGCACACAGGAAGAGACCCTCCGCCCGATTTATGAATCGGGTTTTGATGAGCCTTTTCCGAACCACCATTGGGTCCACCAGGGAACAGGCTGGAACGAAGGAAATACGGGCCCCGTTGCTCCTGGAGAGCTTCTGAACCACTGGCAGTACTCCTTTATCGACACTCAGGATGAGAATCCTCTTGCAGCATTGACCTCAAACAACCCTATTAATTTGTTACGTGTATGTCTGACCGACCTTTTTTATGGAGCCTTGCACTCAACACGAAATTTCCAACAGGACACGACAAATCCAGTTGGTAACCTTGTTCCCGGCTCGGAGTTTACCTGTAATTGGGCAGAGCACGGGACAATCTGTACCGACAGGATGAACGCGGAGGGCATTGCCTCACATCTAGAGCGTAAACACGGGGTTACGTCTAGCTCACAGGCGTATTCCTGCCACTGGGACCAATGCTCGACAACCAAATCCATGCGGAAGTCGAGCCTCACAAGGCATGTGAAGGAGAAACACGCCCTCCTGAAGTCCGTCTGTCACACCTGCGATCAAGCATTCACAAGGCGGGAAACCTTGACGAATCACTGGAAGCGCCGCCACAAGCCCTACAGTCGGACCCGAGTGGAGGTCGAAAATATTTGATCAGGCTTTGCTCCCGTGGCATTGTTATCCTCCCTCGCGCGTGGCCCATCTGGCCCTTCTTCCATTTTCGACGATGCTCCGTGACACCTCTTAGGTAGTTCGCGAGCGTATCCTACAGCCTCATCCGCGAAGTACTGGTTACTGCGGTTGTAGCTCATCCTAACTCTTTTATAACACGACCACTTTCATATTTCCCAGGTCTTTCACGATCACCGCTACCACCTCAATCCACAGTTCGGCGGTTCTGGTAGTCGCCTGTATGATAGAGCATGGTCCAGTTTTCAGGCTGTTGCTCTCCCATCTCGGTGTTCCGCAGTTGGCCACGGCCGGTTTCCACCACCTCGTTGAACTATCCCTCGACGTGCATCTAACTTCAGCACATGGTCACACCGTCAGAAAGGCGCATGTTACGCGGCAACCGTGACGATTCAGCATGACTATAACTGTTTTTTCATCTTCCTCATTTCTGCTTCGTTTGAACCCGTTTGAGTTCGGAAACCTTCAGAATACATCTTAGATATAATGTAACAGTTTGAATGGCGAGAAATGTGTGCATAATTATGTATTCTATGAAAGTGCCGAACAGCATGACTGCCGAAGTTATTGTACAATATAGTAATTAACAAATATATATTCTCTAGTCCTACTTATCTGTTCCACTCGAGTTGATATACGTTTCCTTTTCTATTTCCCTTTAACATCTTATCGTACTTGATAACTGTGGTACCTGTTTGCTTTATAATATCTATTTAAGTTATGTGCGCTGTGTTGTTCCGTGATCCGCGTTGGATGGGACTGCCAATCCACCCAGTACTTCAAGTTGACAGGCTCACCTCGAGCGTAGAGGCTTGTTTACCAAGCTCGCGAGCGGAGGCGAGTGGCTTGGCGATTGAGCGTTCTGCGCACAAGGTGTTTTATTTCTTGGTTTCTCAGGCTCTTTTTTCCATTTTCCTCTCCGTTCATTACATTCCACTGTGGACCCTATCTCACAGCGTATCTCCGTCCAGCATTGGTTTTCTGTTGATTGGTGAACTTTTTGTACGAATACTTTCGACCGTTCTTTTTGCCCCATTGTTAACAGACCATTGGGGTAACCTTTTTTTCTTTTTCTCTTTCTTCTTGCATAACAGCATCAGGCAACTGCTCGGCGATGAACAAACTGCGTGACTACACGCCGTAGTAGTACTACTCACCTTCATTTGACTTAGATAGATGTACAAGTACGTACGTGGCACGCCAACATGGATTGGAATAATCACGTCGTTTTACCCCTTTGTTCTTATAGCGAGCTAGCCCGCCATCGGATATGGGGTTGGCATCGATAAATCTGGAACACCGCCGCACCGCGCCGGAAAGGCCAAGCTGTCTATTCTATCATGTGGCGCACTCAATAGAACACTCCATGAACGCCAGCTGTTTTCCAAAACAGCCAACCTAACGCATACCTGTTGGGAAAGCTCAAAATTTATGTGTTATGGGGAGTATGGGTTATTGGAGACTGTAGGCGACATAAAGCAGTTCGGGAAATCTAAAAATCTATGGCTTATCATAGAGGATGTATGTGTATGCGTTATGAAGGAATCGTGTAGTCAGATTCTCTGGATGATCAGGATGAGTCTAATAGTTGGGAGACCAATGTGATCTAGTACCTTCCCAGATTTCGGCTATTCTTAATTTTCTACCGCTCTTTCGGATCCCACTGTTTGGGTTATGTAACAATTCCCAAACTTTAATTCGGGAGGGTAAAGTCTTTTTTTAATTCTCACCCTCAAGATGCTTCGCGACATGTTCCTGTTCAAGGGTCGAGCGGCATTTGCTCTTTGTTGAGAAATATATAAGCAGCCCGGTCTGGTCTTCAGTTCCAGCATTCCTGCAACCCTCCTCAAAGACATCTCAGTCGTATCATAAAACACCAACTCTGTGTCTCTATGATCAACCACCCCTGCGCGGTTTGCTGCAAGCCGACGTCTAGTATGTGGTGCGGTCGGTACCAAACCACCTGGTATTGCGCCCCAGAGCACCTCAGTAACATGAGCTTCTTTCTCCTTGGTCCTGTAACGCGAACACCGACGTCCAAGACTCACCCTACCTGCATCGTGGTCCGAACATATTTATTTATAGCGGATAGTACCAGTCATATTGTATGTCAATGGTTTGAAGGCGATGTTCCGTGTAGTGTGACATCCATTGCAACACCTCACCCCACGTCTCTGCAATCGCGTATCGCGTATCGTTTTTCTTTCTCCCTTTATCTTTCACATGTCCTCATATCTATGCTAACATGGATCATATTACTTGTGCTATTCGAAGGGGATGGAGGCGTTCCATTACAAATATTATGATTTGTTTCTCTCTGTGTATGTACCGCTTCGTATCATACTTTCAGTAGTAGAACTGAAGGATAGAAATTAAAAGAATTGATGCACCTTTGATCCGACAGCCTTAAGTTAAGCTTGACTGTTATCCAAAAAAGCTTTTGCTGTGGGCCTCTAGCATGGGAAATCGAGAGTCTCACTGAGAGCTGGTTTGAATCGAATTTATCCGAACTTGGTTGGGAGATATCACCTTATACACAGACCCAGAGGCGGCCCGCTATTCGGAACGTATGTAATAACGGGCGTGCGAAACTTGCATTCAATCCAACTCGACCAAAACCACACTGAGTACGCCATGTCATTCACGCTAGCGATATAGTGTGTACAATCAAACCGTCTGTTGCCGGCCAGTAAGGAACGTCTTTTAGTGGTAAGTAACTACAGGCGGAACACAGTCCTTTGACAATGATCAGAAGCAATGGCACGTGTTTGATTGCACGGTGCACCCCAAATTGCCTGTAAAAGAACAAAAAGGAAGGAACTCAATGGGACCCTGATCAAAATGGGGCACTCATCTCGCTGTCAATTCATTTCATGCTGGACCAACGCATAGTCACAGTTTCATCCCGGCGCGTACAACTTGGATGTCTGTGGTAGTAGCACGGCAGTTCTTCGGCCGGCTCGAAATTAGGCGATGGCCTAATTTCAATAGTCTATAAGTAGCGTGTGTAATGGCTACTAAATGGACGAGAAGATGGCAAAGCTTACCATAGGGCCTGGAAACTCAGGGGTAAATGTGAACCGATAAATCTCTTCGTGTTTCAGGGGGATCTCGGCGACGAATTTGCTGTGCCATGTCCCTGCGAGTCGTTAAATGCAGAACTGGCTATATGCACTTACTATCACACGATCACATGAGGACATATGTATCTTTTCATTTATGTCGTGTATGCAGTGGTACATCTGCATCAGGCTAGTATTGTGGGGCTCATAGTAATGAAAACACACGGCTAGAATATCAGATCAGATGCCGACATATACAATCACAACCAGAGATATTTGGACATATCATCTTTTCACTTGGACTAAGCGGTAGTAGGTACTTGACTTAGGCACATACACAAGCTATATGCGTACCTATGCGCTTATCATACAATCGCAGATATAATCGGCTCAATTATGCCGGTGCATAGATGGACATGGAGCGTCACAAATATTTCGGCGAATATATGACCAAACATAAATTGCCACAAATATACCGAATCCAGCACAACCAGTTTTCACTGGGAGTGACCACCCGATCAGTGATGTTATCTCCGCAGGTATGTAAGTGGCTTTGTGGCTGGTGCCTAAAATTGTTGCTTGTCACGAAGGCACAAATGCTGACTTGGTCCTATGGTCTGGCTCGAGCAAAATGGAAGAGAGAAAAAGACATTCACGTGGTTGAAGCGTTGACGGCCGCACTGGAACTTCGGAAATTTCTCATGGCAACGCCGCCCTGCTGTCAGGTTGTGTCAGTTGTATTTTCTGAATTTGGATATTTATATGATTTCCGCCTATCCCCTGTCACATCTTTCCGCCAGGGTCAACCTGAGAGAAGAACAGCAGACGTACAGCATGATCTGGGTGCGATTCGGATCACTGTCGGCCGCGCACTGGCAGATTCAGATATAATGTCATCTTAGAAGATGGTTCCAGGTCTCAACAGAAAAAGTCTCTCCGCCGAAGATTCGCGATTAGATCATTGGTAAATATACATGCAGGCACCACCAGTAGCAGTTGAAATCATATATCAAATGCTGGTACTAGCACCAATAGTGTTGTACATCATCGTGCTAGTGTCTCTTAGGGAGTCTGATACATCACTGATGATTCTCCTCACCTGTAGGCTGTCATGGTAGTACTGCTGATACATTAATAGTAGTGATACATTACACATGCTAGTATCGCTTACTAGGGAGTCCTCTATGTTATACTAATGATACATCACTGTGCTAGTGTCTCTTAGGGAGTCTGATATATCACTGATGATTTCCCTCACCTGTCATGGTAGTACTGCTGATACATTAATAGTAGTGATACATTACACATGCTAGTGTCGCTTAGGGAGTCCTCTATGTTATACTAATGATACATCACTGTGCTAGTGTCTCTTAGGGAGTCTGATATATCACTGATGATTTCCCT